>RJWM01010002.1:36619-65636 GCA_004363535.1 Dasyprocta punctata | reverse complement strand
AAACTCACAGTGATTCTCCTGCCTCGGCCTCCTGAGTGCCGGAATAACAGACATGTGCCACCACACCTGGCTGACTGTGCATCTTGAGCAAGGCAAACGTTTCAGCATGCCTGTGATCTAGCACTCTGAGAAGCCAAGTGAGGAGGGCCTGGAAGTTCACGTCCAGTGTGGGCAACTAAATGACTTACTGAGATTCTGGCTCAAAGTAAAAATTAAAAAACAGCTGGGGAAAAACAAAGGGGGTTGGGGATATAGCTCAGAGGTAGGGGAAGACCTTGGGTTCAATCTGCAGTACTATAATAAAGGAAGTAAAATAAAATTTCAGAACATGGGTGTAGGAAAAGATGAATTTTTTTTATAACATTGGGGAGCAAACAGCTGTTTCCCTACCTAGAGAGGGAGGATCTCATTTGACACATCTGTCTTCTCTCTCATTCTGAAATACCCTATGTATTGAAACATTAATACACTGTATTTCAAAGCATATCCAAAGTGGTGCACTTTGGCAACTGCTTTCTAGAAAGGAAAACAAACAGGATATCATTATCATTGCGATCTAGCAGGAATAAATCTTACTGATGTTGGAGGCATCAACATATCCATTTAGCCTGCTGCAAATCAGTTTACTTTCCTACTAAGGGACATGATGTGAAATGAAATTAATCCGGTTGCAGCAAAGTGAGTGAATTCAGTTGAATAAATCCCCTTGTTGCTCATTTGAAACAAAATCCACATAGCAGTAGACTGCCTTCTCTGGAACTCAACAAATGCATTTATCCCAGTTTTATTTACTGCTAAATTCACATCACAGCTATTTTATGTGACTGTGTATACTTTTGTCCTTAGGTGAGGGTCGTAGTGAAAACATCTGCAGGACAACCAAAATGTTTCAATAGAACTTAGCCTAAGGACCATCGCTTCGACTAAACTATAAACCCAGCCAAGATTGGCAACTCCTGAGAGAAAGCGAGAGTAATAAAAACCAACAGAGCTGTGAATATTTTTTTATATGCTCTCTTCTTTGCTTTCAGTGGTCAAAAGGTCAGTCTGCACACAGTGTACTTTTTCCTAATACATTTTGGGAGTGACTATCACTAGTGGGGGACATGGGAGCAGACCCAGAGTGTGAGAAAAGTTGGAGAGAGACTCTTAGGACCACGTACTAAATGCACCTGGGATTCTGTCCCCTGGGAAGGGACATTTGCAGTGGCAGAGGGTGACAGTGTTAGGCAGTGCCCTGTGTGACAGGGCAGGGTGGAAGAAAGCCAGCTTCAATCCCAATGAGGGGGGCCATAGGTTCAGGAATGCAGAAGTGGTTGATGATTTCAACGAATTAGAAAGCACTGGCGGGTCCTTAAGAAATCTTTCTCTAGAAATTGTAAAGTTGAAGTGTAGATAATTTTTCTGAAATGATTCAGGCACCCTGCAGCAGAGAAATGACCCTCAGGACCTCGCAAGTTCTATTCCGGTTCTTACTGGTGGTTCTACATGGCCAGGGTCGTGACCTGCCTTGTTTCTTGGTCACCTTTCTTCATTGCTGGGAGCGCTTGACCCTTACTGCTAGCTGAGCGGACTGTAGACTCAGCACTAAGCACTTTTGTGCTGGGGAGGGATTTAAGAAGCTCATTGGAGCTGAACACTCTCTGCTGACCCTGCAGCAGTTGACCTGGTTCAGAGATGTCCCAGGTCTAGTGAGTGAGATTTTGCCTTGGTCCTAAGTCACTGCTCACTGGAGTTCCCTGAAATCCAGCTGGGTACTCCTATGCTAATACTAGAAATACTTTCTGGTTTTTCAGGCTTTATATGATTTCAAGATCTTAACTAGTATCTACTCAAGAACCTCCTTTCTCTAGTATCTCTAGTATCTACTCAAGAACCTCCTTTCTCTCTTTCTCTCTCTTTCAAGCCCACAGCTCCCCCCAGCCCTCCTGTAGCTCACACCTGACCCCCGGCCCTGTTATCTAAACTGAATGTGCACACAGCATTGGTTACTGCATTCCCTAAACTTCTCTTGTACCCACTGGCAGGATGCTCCTTTCCTGCTCCCCCTGGACAGGACCCCTATTCACAATCACTCAGGCCACTCAGGTCATTTCCCTACAGCATCCTACCATTTAAGATTGACTAGCAGTGGGGATCCTGCTCTAGAGTCCATATACCTTTACAACGAGGTTTCTCAACTTTGTTGCCATCCACATTTTGGGCTAGTGTTTATTGTGGGGACCATCCCATGCATGATAGGTTCTTAGCAGCATGACAGACCTCTACCCAGACTAAATTATGACAACCAATAATGTCTTCTGGAATTGCCAATGTCCCTTGGAGCGGGTAGAGTGCAGGGCTTGGGAGAACCTCTGCTCAGCAAAAACCCAGGAAAACAACAAGACTTTAAAGTCTATTACATGCACTTTTCAAAAGATTTGGATGTATAGAAAATATTCTGATCTGTTTTATTTTATTTTGTTTTTCAGTACTGGGGATTGAACCTGGAGCCTTTACACCAAGCCAGCTCCTTTTCTATTTTTTATTTTGAGACAAATCTGGCTAAGCCATTTAAATTGCCTAAGCTGGGCTTCAACTTGCAATCTTCCTGCCTCAGTCTTCCAGGAATTAGAGCTGAAATTAGAGGCGTGCGCAACCATCCCCAGCTGAAATCTGGTAAAATTTGAACAATTCTGTACTCTTAACAAACACTACATGGGATTTTGTAAACTTTGTTCATTACAGAAAGATATAGGCCACTTTCTGTAAGAACACAAGGCAGATGATGGATTAAAGGGGGTGAAATCCCTTCACCCCAGATCAGTAATTCCAAAACTTTATCAAGCACAAAATTCACCTGGGGAATCTTTTGAAGTTTGGGTTCTGACTTTAGAGGTTTGACAACAGGACCTGAGAGTCTCTTTATTTTTTTACTTTTTGGTGCATAGGCTGAGAATTGAACTTGAGATTCCTGTTTCTAAAAGGCTCTTAGGTAGTGCTGATTCTACCGGCTCTTATCACATTCGCCACGTCAAGTATGGGGCCAAAGGTCCTAGTCACTAGTGACAGTTCGGGAGAGACTAACTTACTCAGTAAGATCACAAGCGCAGCATTACAATTTTCCCTGGAATGACAGACTAGAAGAATGTGGATATTTCCTGCACCTTTCCACGATGAGCAAAACTGCTCCTGAGGTTGTGTTTTGAAAAGGGGCATTTCTAATTAGCTTGACATGAGAAATACTACACAAGTTTCCTGTGAGCTCTCTGCCTTGGCTGGGAGTGAAAATCTAAGAGCTGCTAGTTTGGTAAGACTTTCAGAGGTCTCCAAAAGTCTGACGGAAACCTCAACTTCAAGGTCTTTGCCGCCCCTTTGTTACTGGGTTAGGATGGAGGTGGGGGAGGGGATGGACAGAAAAGGACCACTTAATTTTTAGATTTTCCTGTAGTGTAGTTTATTGTTTAAAAATATTTGCAGTTCCCTTACTTTCCATATCAATGCAACACTGACCCCATTTCCTTACTAATCTATAATGCGTGCAATCCTTAGAAATGTTGGAGACTCCAGGAATTTGAGAAATAAATTTACAACAGAATATGTGGGGTTTTATGCACTTGGCTCTGGTGGTACTGCAGCCAACCCTAATCACATGTACTCACACAAACTGAGACTTACTTTCAATGAGTCTTGCCATGAAGAAATGCCTTATGGCATTTACTCAAATTGCAAATAATTTTATGCAAAATTACAGTAACATCACATGTTGTTACTACAACACCAAATCGGGTATCTCAGTTCTATCTTTAAAATAGTTGCACAAGCGAATGTCTATTAACCATAACAGGTAGTGATAAGTATAATCATGTCTTCTTGAAATAAACTTCTTCCTCTTCTCATGAAATACTGCCTCTTAGTAACACTTATCTGGGGCCTTATAGATGTCTAACTCATGGTTGTATGTTCTCGGGAAGAAAATGACATTTTGTTTGTTCCTATTTTGCATTTGGGAAGACTGAGACCCTCCAGTTTGTCAAAAGAGGCAGATTTGTTCAGAGTTGCAGATGATTCATGGATAGGAGGGAAAGAAAAGAATAGAATTCTGACCCTTTTTGTAGCCAGGATCTGGTGTGAGATTAGCTCTTCTGCCATGGTGTTCTGGATTGTCAGACCATTCCCAGAGTGCTCTGTTCCATTGTGAACATCAAGATAGAAGAGGGGTCTGAAACTGGAGTCCATCTGGAGGTGATTACTTAAATTGTTGGCAGCATAGAAACTGAATCACAAGAGTGGTTAAAGCACCAAGGGTTTTTATGCTTGAAAAATAAGGCTTTGAAAGGTATGATCTGAAGTGGGCAAGAACACCCTACTTCTAGTGGCAGACTTTTTTGTTTTTTCCTACAGCACTGGGAACTGAACCCAGGGCCTGCACTGAGTTGCATCCCCAGCCCTTTAAAAAAATTTTAAAGACAGGGTCTCACTAAGTCATTAAGTTATCCAAACTGGGCTCACACTTGCAATCCTCCTGTTTCAGCCTCCCAGAGTACTGGAACTACAGGTGTGCACCACCATGCCCTGCTGGCATGAGGTTTAATTTCTGGATCTGGAAGGAAAAAAAATTTATGATGGGCTTCTTGCTCTTTGCTGTTTCTAAAATAAGCATCTTTGACAAATATGACCCTGTTCTCTCCGTAATTTCCTTAAGGTGGGAAAATCTGTGGATACATTTATACCTCTTTGCTAAGACAACCCCCTCTGCCTACAGGTATACTTCCAAGAAGCCCTCTTTCAAAATCCCCACCTTCAACCACTTACTCTGTTATCTCTTTGCCCTGAATTTTGCTTTGCAGTAGCATTTTCTTTTGTCTGTTCTAGTTTCCCCAGGGGATTGTTAGTTCCTTAGAGAAAAGGGCCTCATTATGTTTTGTTTTTATTACCCTAAATGTTCTCAGTCCATCTGGGTATCTGTCAGTTAGGGACTGAGGGAATTTCTGCTGACGATAGCCAAAAGATGAATTAAAGTAACCAGACAGGTAATTTTTTTATAGCATCTACATGACAAAGCATTGCAGCATACTCTCTTGATGATAATAACACTGAATTGACCCTTCACGTTATGAAATAATACAAGCTGACAAAGTTGACTCTACAGTAAATCTTATTTCCTTATATCTTAATTTTACCATGGAAGCCGCGTGTCTATGTTAAAGAAAAACTAAGTTTGCTGTTTAAAAGCTCCATTTCCTTTGTTCCAGGTATTGGAAATTTTCCTCCAACTAGGGAATTCCTTGATTTCACACTTTCTCCTTCTTTATTTATTTGGATATTTACAGGATACCAAGTGTCAAGTCACAATATCATCTTATCCCTTGTTCATAAAATGAGCTGTGATCTATTTAAAAATGGTAGGGAATGTAGTTCAGTGGTACAGCTGGTGGCTCGTATGCTGAGGCCCTGGGTTTAATCCCCAACACTGGAAAAAAAAAAAAAAAGCCCATGGGATGAGTTTGTTTAAATAAGAAAGCACTGTTGTGCATTTTGCAAATGAGATACTGCAAATTTATATTTTGCCAAAGATGTGCAAATGCTTTGGGGGTAGCAATGCTTGACTCTCCCGAAGTCTCCTGTGCAGTGCACTAAAGAATGGAATAATTTTGCTCAAGGACGCAGGAGTGGAGGGGGCACACTGAGTCATCCGTGAGGCTGAGAATAGAATATACAATACAGAAGCTTCGTTCATGCTTCATCACTCTCATCACTGGACACTACTACCTCCCACAGCCCAAAGACCAGAAACAGTATGGAGCAAATGATGCGATTATCTGTAAGAAGTAGATATGACCCCACTTGTCAGCCTGAAGTTCACTTAGAAAACTTAGAAAACAAAAACTGAGAAACAGAGCCCCAATTTACTCTCAGCTGTCAATCATGAATTGAAGAGGCCACCTCCTTGGTTATTGAGGTAACCACGCTGTCCATGCTAATAGTGCTTGGCCAGAAGTGTCCCAGGGCCAAGGAGGAGGGACAGTTATGTCCTTCTGTAAGTTAAGAGCTTCCAGGTTCAAAGCTGCAGACCTTCTCATGAATCTCCAATTGCCAAGGTCATTAAAGGATGTAAATCTTAATAACAAAAAATCAGGTGGAAGGCTTGGTGTCCTTCAAAAGGAATAACCTCTTTAGAAGGAAGGATCTATCAGTCCTCAGTAAGTCTATCATCATTATTTATTCTCACATTGCATTATGAACTGTTCGTGAGGGATAATAAAAGATGGGGGTATGTCTGCCCAGTGCAGAGCACGGGGTTGGATATAATCACTGTAAAACAGCCAGCCACAGCAGATGAGGCAGCCAGTGGAGTGACATGCAAGCAGCCCCCAAAAGCACAAGTGATGCCAATAGTTTCTAACAGGATTTGGATTCTGCAAAGGAATCCAACAAGAATTGGATGCCAGCTCTTAAGGTCTACAGGGAAGGGTGGAGGGTCCTGTCCTCTACAGCAGAAAAAGTCATTTCCCTCTGTTCTCAGCAGGGCAGGTAGCTTTTAGAAAACAGAAAACCAAAGGACTTCGGAGAACACACAGTCTGTTCTCTCAGTTGACCAAAGAGGACACAGAGGCCCGGAGAAATTAGGTGACTTGTTCAAGGTCACAGAGGTAGTTTTCAGGAGATGGAGAATTGAGATTTAAAGAAGCCTTTTAAGGGTTCCCATAGTTTGAGAATACTGTGCTCAGAGAAGTGTGGGGGACTTCCCAGACCTGGGGCTTGATGCTGGCAGACATTCACAAAATGATCTTGAACAAATCGTATAAACTCTTCAAGCTCCATTTCCCACTCTGAAAATGAGAGGTAAACGTGTGGTCTGTCTACCTCAAAGATCACAGCTAGATCAAATGAGATAACACAGGCAAACTCTTTTTACAGCACTATCAGGTTCAGTCTAGAAAGAGGAGAATTTTCCTACTGAGCATATAGGAATGGGTAGCAGTGAGATTTTGTGTAAAGTTGCATGAATGAGGATGAGTACTAGGCACAGGGCTTTTCTACCCCTGGGACCAGTTTTCACAGCTTTCACCAGTTTGTCAAATGTGTCAGAAACACACCCTGCCCCCCAGGCACCTGACCCCCACCAACGAGATCATATGCTGTGGGTATTATGTTTACGATCAGTTTAAAGGACTGGTCTAAGGTATTAAAATTTGACAAGTTTTTTAGATTTAATGCATGGTTGTGATTCTCCTACTAGTATTACTGATTTAATAATCCATATTATTAGAACAAACCTATTTGGGGAAAGAGAGCATTTTCAGTTATCTAACTTCTCATTTTGTTCCCTAAAGGGCTAAAGTTTATGACCAAAAAGTGATGACTAGAAACCACAAATTGCAAATGAACCAGGTTTTTCTTTCCTACTTGTGCACTTCCCTAATAAAATTTCCTAGTTATTTAGAAAGATTTTTCTTTAAAATCATATTTAACGAGAGAGCTATCTACTTATTATTTACCAAGTTCCTACAGAGTTCTCAGTGGTTTGTTTTCACATGAAGCACTAGACAAAAGGCACAAATCATAAACCATTTGTAGGCCAATGTATTTAGGCTGAGAGGTATAGAAAAACAAATGAAAAAGTATTATTCATGACCAATTGATCAATTAGGCTGCTTTTCATTAAAAAGCATAAAAAAGCAGAACCAATTTAGCAATGACTGTGTTAGAAATGCATAAAAACATTATTAATGCTGTTTTTTTTTTTACCTCTCTTATTTTTAGTTCTCTTTAGAAAATTACACTTGAGAGCTTTCTGCAATGGCAATTTAAGGAGTGGATAAAATTTGGTGCAGCGCTGGAACCCTTTTGTAATGCTAATGAAGGGGCAGGGACCCAATACCTAATTTGTAAGGCTTTTTCTGGATACAGTTCCTTCTTTCAGAAGTCACAGACTGACTTCTGGAAAATCTGAGCAGATTCAGTAACCAACCAAAGAAGCTTCCTTCCAACACCAGTCCCTCCATCGTCCCTTAAGGAAACCCAGTGTGGTCTTTATAAGGCAAATACTCTTGTGTGTTAGTGGTAAAATCTTTTATAGTACAGGTATGTGAAAGATGAGAGAGATTTTTTCCCCCATTCTGACTCTATCAAAGTATTGTCTTCTGCCCTGAGGCTCTGAGTTCTCGTAACTCCTTTTCAGGTCTTTTTCTTTTTTTCTTTCATTGCCTTACTAGTTCTAATCTTTTCACTTCCAACTATTTCATGTTTTAAGCTTCTCATACAAGAACCTTAAGCTATATAAATGAAATCAGTATATACTTATCTATGCTTCACAGAATGCTTTTCTCCTTCAGTTGAATGGACCTTAGAGCATGCATTGGTAGCCATGCTAGGAGATTGTCAGGGATTTCAAACTTGGGCATTTGTGGAAGCCCATTCCATGCTGTGGATTCCCATTCCCTTCCTTTTGTATTCCTCCACTCTTCAGAGGGAATGTTCTGGAATCAGATGGCCCTGGGTTCAAGTCCTGGGTCAACCACGTATTAATTGCATTGAGCAAGGGGCTTGAGCTTTTTGTACCTCAGATCCCTCATTTGTGAAAGAACGAAAATATAAGCATTTTCTTTACTGGGCCAGAAAGAGAAGTAATAGAGCTTATTATCTGCAAAGTATGAATCAGCGCATGGCTAGTAACAGTAACACAAATTATTCGGGGAATTTGTATACGTTATTTAATTTTCAAAACAATCCCATGAGATAAACACACAAAGAGTGAATACCTGTCCAGTTCATTCAGTTAATAAATGGAAAACTGGGCTTAATCTCAGGCTATCTGGCTCCAGAACAAGTAGTCAGTTTACTTATCATTATTTTCTGAATTTGTATACTCAATAAATATCCATAGCTCCTGCTGCTGTTGAATTTATAGGGTTTATCTTTCCTCAAAATGTGTTACCAATATGTGTGGCCACCAATGGGCCAATTCATTCACATGAGGATTATCACCTGAAATCACTGGGTGAAAGTTTGTTGAGAAATAGTTTATGATCACAGGGCAAAGTGTCACACCCTTCAGATGACTTGCTAATTGCCAAAGAAGGAAAAGTACCTTTCCAATGAAAGAGAGCCCAGAGCAAGCTCATGCCCTTGAGTCATGGTGGAACTTGGCATCACGAACCAGAGAGCAAACTGGAATCCTGGGCCTCCTGATAAGAGGCCACATGGAGCACCCTGTGGCACCTTGTAACCAGTGTTCAGTTAGAACCTGATCACGCTTAGGGCCTCACTCAGAGTTTACATGAAATATAGGGGGTAGAAGAATAAATTAACTACAAAAAAACAGCCAATTCAGAACACAGGGCTTTCTGGAAAGTAACTGGCCTGATTTATAAAAACATCCAGTGTTGAATAAAGAGATGTGAAATCCAAAGGCAAATATATATATATATATATATATATATATATATGTATAATTTTTGTGTGTGTTTATGTGTGTGATACTGGGGATTGAACCCAGGGCCTTCTCATTGAGGTCCTACATTCCCAGCCCTTTAAAATTTTTTATTTTGATACAGGATCTCACTAAGTCATTATATTGCCAAGGCTGGGCTTGAATTTTTAATTTTCTGGCCTCAGTCTCCCAGAATGCAGGGATTACAGGTACACGCCACCATGCCCTGCTTGGTACTATTTTTTTTTTAACAGTATAGAAGACATTTGGGGGACAAATGAGGAAGGTTAATTCTAGTCCATGCTAGACATTAGATGAGCTTAAGGATTTACTATTTATCTTCTTAGGTATAATGATGGTATTGTCACCATGTAGGAGAATGTCCTCATTCTTCGACATGTACTAAATTATTTAGGAGGGAAGCATCGTTTTATCTGTAACTTACGAGTAACTCAGGAAGAAATACGTACAGATAGAACAAAAAAGCAACAGCTGTTGAACTTAGGTGGTGAATGTGGAGGTATTCATTGTGCTAATATTTCATTTTTTCTGTGAATTTGAATATCTTATTCACTTTCTTCCTAAAATAAATGTCTTATATCTTCACTGGAGAGCATGTAAGACTTTTATCATTATGTACTCTGTAATCATTTCTTTTAATTCTCTAGAAATTTTGTCTGTGAATGTATACTTAAAAAGAAACCTGTCCTTAAAAACTATTCACATACTTCCTATTGACTCAAGTGTATTGAAAGCTAATATTAACATTGAAGAGAACCCAGTGCTGTAACAGAGCACATAGTTCTTGGCACATAGTAATTGCTCAATAAATGTTTGAAAATGTTTTCTTGTTAAAGGAGGCTAGATTGTTCTGGGAATTGTCATGTGGGACACACATACACTATATCTATATATCTATATCTATATATATATGTAATAAAAGGGGAAAAAACAAAGACACATGAGGTTGAGTTGTTCCTTTACAGGTTGAGATATGCTAAGCAAATACTTCAGTTGGACAAAATGGAGGCCAATTTACTGCTATTCTTTGCTTCAAATAACTAAGCTTTTGAAAATCCTTGAACAACTTTGCAGTTTATTTTATAAGGTTAAAGCATGAAGAATCTGTCTCTAGGACTATTCCAGCAGCAACTGTTACTTATTTAAGAAGTCCTGATGGAATCACACTTAATGACATATTTTTGAATAATTGCAGACTTTCTTGACCCCAGAAAAGGGGCAAGTTCTGCTCAAGTGCAGGCATGAGCCCTTTAAGCCATCAACACCAGCAGGTGTTATTCTTTGGGAATCTATAAATGTGTGGGAATTAGGATCATTTTCAGCTCTTCTAGAAAGGAATGGATCTAAAAGAGATGGCTTTAGGCAGTAAGTGAGATGCATTTTGTACACGAGATGGGAAGAAAATGATCAAGAATCAAAAAAATAATTAATAATGATATCATCTTGCATTTTCATAGCGATTTTTCCCTGAGGTACTTCATCTCTGTTAACTCATTTATTCTTACAATATCCCTATGAGGTAGACACAGAACAATTGAAATAAAAAAGAGAAGGGATTTTCATGAAGGCCTAAGATGTGGAAGATATTCAAAAGGATATTATATTAGCGACAGAGATATTTCTTCATATTGAACAGATCGATCACCTCCTTCCTCTCTGCTTCAGTAAAGTCATTTTAGAAAAGATAAAAGGTTTTACAATTTAGGGAGAATTAGATTACATTTTATTACATGGGAGACACTCAAAGTTAAATCCAAAAGGGTACTTTTATTCAACAATATAGGGCCCTCTCCCTTTCACAAAAAAAGAACAAAGCATTCTTGAAAAAGGTATAAATTTGAATTTTTAAAAATTTGGAACCTAAATGCACTTAGGTGATTCTCTATTTACATTGCATTCTTTATCTAATATTGGATGCTTTTTGAAAGAGGATCACATTTAAACTATTCTACAAGCACCAAGTTTTATATATAATATTAGGTTATTAAAGGAGAATAAATAAAACTAAATTTTTTTCTGAAGCCAAAAAGAAAAAAGAAAAAAAAATCCTCCTTCAGAACTGAATCAATGTAGTTGCGCAAAACATAGGATTCCTCAACTTGAAGTTTCCTTAAGTTGAAGTTTCCCATCTCAGGTAATGAGCACTTGACATTTTTTTCATTGGGTTTTTATATCCTAAACATTCTACTTTTCCTAATTTATTTAAGGATGTCTATTTTCAATAATGTGCAAATTAAGCTACACAGACTTTCATAACAGGCCTAATCCGAGGTGTGCAAATACAATAATTTCTAGGTTAGCGAAATCTTTGCTGTATCTTTGTATTCATTCCTCATGTTTGGGAGTCACTGGGGACAAAAAGCACAATGGAGCTGGCTCCAGACTGAGGCAAACATAGACGATATTCTCTCAAAATGTATTTTAACATAAAGTTTTCTTTTTGTAAAAGAACCCACCCTGGTGATTGTTGTAAAGGGGGCACAGGTACTAAAAGATTTGAACAAGGAGAAAAACCCTGACCTCAGAACCTAGTGTTCATTCATTGCTGCTCTACCACCTCCTGCTCCCTAATTTGGATTAAATGCTGACTACAGGGAAGTGGACTTTTACTTCTGTGACTCCAGCATCAGAAGACTTCCAGAGATGCCTCGGAAAGCAATTAGTGGACGTTCTGTCATGAGCTGAGTAAGAACCAAGTCTTCCCCAGTTCATTTGATAGAAGCCAAGTCCTAGCACCACAAAGGCCTTAGCTGATGAACCAACAGTTTTAAAAGCAATGTTCAGAGAGCTCATGGGATTCCTTGTAGTTAGGTTTGACTAGCACAGAACACCCCGCAAATCATAAAACCGCTCAAGGCTCCTACAGGACGTATACTGGTGTTGTAGAGTGACGTACCTTTTGGAAGAGGAGAGGTTGAGTTTGTATCTTGGCTTTGACACTGAGTTATTAGAATCCTGTCTCGTAGGAAGGAAGATGAATGCAAACATCAAAATGATTGCGTTTCAGAGTAGAGAGTTCACCTTGCGCTGTCTTCCAAGTGCCACTGGGAAAGAGGGTGCAACTTACAGACCTCACTCCTTCCTAGTCTGGCCTCCAAACTCCCCCCACCCGCCGGCCTTGCAGTCGGTAGGCAAACCACACAGGAACTAGCAGATACGCGGCTGCACAGAGTTGGGTGTGAGCTTTAGATTATGCGGTTTTGTTTTCTTGCTGTCAGAGTTGAACTAAACTGCAGGAGGCTCACTGAAACACTTTTGCTTCTTTATGTTTGGTTTCAGTTTTAACAACATCCCTCCTGAACACTTGTGTTCACATAAGAAAATGTCTGATCCTGGATATGGTCCATCAGCAAGCTGCTGCTGGCTTCACAGAAAAATCTTTTTTTTTTCCTTAGTGTATCGATGTGTACAGAGAAACATGGAGATTTCTTGGGAGGAAATTATTTAAAACCACCTTTGATTATCACAAACGTAAAAATCTCAGAGAAAATGCTTTCTTAGTGCACTTGGCCCATATTATTCTTAGCTCATAATGTGACATAAGAGGAAAAAGAGGAAGAAGAGAAAGAAGTAGGAGGAGAGGGAGAGAGAGAGAGGAAAAAGAGGAACTCTGAGCCAAGATGAGTTCTAATTCTAGGTTTGTCACTTTCTGGCATGAGTGAGGACTACCCTTTAGATTTCTTTCTTTATTTTTATTTATTTATTTATTTTGAGACACAGTCTCAGTATGTACTTCAGACTGGCCTTAAACTCACAGCAATTTTCCCGTCTCAGCTTCCCAAGTGCTGGGATTATAGGCATGCACCACCACGCCCTATTCCTTAGATTTCTGGATCTTCACTTGCTATTGAGGAGGCAGGATTTAAAGTTTTCTGGGATTTTTAAACTCCACTCACTGATTCAGAGATTTGTCACTTTCAACTTCTTTAGGTCTTACCTTCAAAGTACTAATTCACCCTTCCTCTATACCAACTGCAACCTGTGGAGGCCTCTTCTTCTTTTTTGCTCATACTAGAAAATAAATTGGCAACTTATATCTTTTTGTGCAAAATTATTATATTGCTACTTGCTACATGGCACCCTTCAGAGTTTAGAGACTAAACCTGAGACGAAGAGGGAAATGTTGGCTCCCAGGGATGTGTTTGGCATTAATCCCAGGGATGCCAAGAAGAAGGGTTTCATATAAGACTCAATTTGGTGTGCTAAAATGTAAATTTATTCTGTATTTCTGCATTGTGAAATGGCATCCTTTTATATCACTTTACTCTTTCACTTATAAACCTTGCTCAAGATTAACTTTAAAATTTTTTTTTTCTTTGGTTATAATTGCTTAACATTCTTATTGAAACAGAAGACTCACAGACTCAGCACAGCACCCTGGTCATAGTAACTGCTCAGTAAATATTAATTGAATGGGTTAAAGGAAGTAATCAGCTATTCTTAATTCCTTAATAATGCAATTTCATTTTATTAATGCAAGTTTCTGAAATCTAAGTTACATCTGAACAGGATACCCACTATTTCCTCATGTTACACAGACAGAAGTTTAAAGATAGCAACATGTTGCTGATTTTTAAAACGATAACATCTCAACACTTGCCTCTGAGTTCTTCAAGCTATGTGGTCCAAGGACCTTCTTAGAGCCCATGGATACATGGAACAGATGCATGACCAAGATTCTAAACACCAAAAACCTCTGGTCACTGTCCTTATTCTTCGATAGTTTCCGAGTCAGTGGTTTAAAGAAGTGGTGAAACAGTCACTCCCTAAACTTCCATGGCTGGGAAGTGGAAAGGAAGGCACTGGGTTTAATGGTGTTATGCAGAAAGTATCAGGGAGTTTCGGATTGCGTCCTAATAGGGAAGCCAAGCTTCCACAGGGTACCATCTCCCAGGGAGCAGAACAGAATTCTTTCCCTTGCAAGTGTTGGGTAGAGAAGACTCTCAGAAGAGAATTTGATTTGGTAGAAAATATTGATTGGAAGACACGTTGTGGTGCTCACTGGAAGGGAAGCAAGCCCCTGTCTGTGGCTTATTTCATAACAGCTCTGTAACTGAGTAAATGTGGAGGGCAGAGCCTAAAAATAAAGGCCCTAACGTGAGAATATCAGCATTTCCATCCTCACCATCACAGATATTCAGAAAAATAGCAGGTAATTGTGAGGCTTCAGGAATATGTGAAATCTCACTTGTCCACAATGGAGAAAGTTCCTTTTAAAGCCATGCTTGTTTAAAACTTTTCAGTAATTCTTTTCGAAAGGTCATTGTTAATATCAGAACTTTATATATATATATAATTATGCTTAATTTAACAGCATGGCAAAATGTGTACTGCTGATTCAGTAGTGTGGATTCAGATGTTCTCTTTGCATTCATTCAATAAATCAAGTTTAAACACCTCTCTGTTAGGTCTGCAGTAGGCCCTGGGAATACCGGTACTACATTCTGGTAAAGAGGGAAACGATACATAGGCAAGTGGGCTGCATGGTCCTGGAGAAAAGTAAAAGAGGACAAGAGCCATCAGAAACGTGACTGAGTTGGAGTTCATAACTGTATGTTGGGTCATCCAAGAACATTCGAGAAGATCAGCACAAAGGGAGGAAACCAGCTGATGGATATCTTCAGAAAGAAGGAGTAGCAGCCGTAAAGCCTTCTGGTGGAACATGCTTGGCGCAATCAGTGAGGCAGAGCACAGTCAGGCTGGAAGTCAGAGAAGGGCAGAACACCAGGCCCTTGCTGGCTCTCACAGGACCTTTGGGTTAGTCTCTGAGATGGGAGTCAATGGACATTTTTGAACTCAGAAGTGATACAACCTGAGTTGGGCTTTAAGTTTTAAAAGGATTTGCCTGACTGTTGTGTTGAAACGAGATTGTGAGGGAGCAAGAACAGAAACAGGGAGACAAGCTGGGAGTCTACTGCAAAGTCCAGGCAAGAGAGGATGGTAACCTAGAACACGATGGTGGAGGTGGTGGATTCCAAACATACAGGGTGATCACAAAGTTTAGAAACACAGGTAAAATGACTATACTATACCTTTTAAATGTATTGTATTTTGGAGTGCAGTGTCAATAAATCATTTATTATTCAGACTTGGCAGTCGCCCTGCCTTTCAAAGGTAAATTGGTAGAATGGTGTGGTGTGAAAGGCCAAGAGAAGAGTTAAAAATGATTCCAACATTCATGATCTGAGAAACCAGGAGAAAGGATGTCATTGACTGAGGCAGGAGAGACTGATGGGGAGCAGGTCTGGAGGACAGGAGCAGGAGTCTGGGTTTAGACGTATTGAATTTGAGATGTCTATGATACATACCAACAGGAAGGTCGAGCATATTCAACACACATGTTTGGAGGTCCGGAGAGATTAGGAAAGAGAAAACCTTGCGAGTTGTTGGTACAGAAGGGTATTTGTAACCATGAGATTGCATATCACCACCTAGGAAATCCAGTTAGATAGAGAAGACAAGACTAGAGAACAGATCTCTCCAAAGTTGAGAAGTCAGAGAACTGAGGAAAAAAAAAATGAAGTAAGGAATCCAGAAGAAAGGGTGCCCTGAAATCAAGCAAAGTAGTTTCTTCCATTTTATAAAACTCTGTGTTCAGAAAATTAAAGGAGGAAAACACCCATGAAAATTATTATCACAGAACCATATCTGTATCTGATGTTCTATAATGTCATAACTAAATTGTGCCCCCAAATGGAGGAAAGCAGATAAGAAGAGCCTGCTGCCTGATGTCACTTTAACCAGGTTAATTCCACCAGATTGGTAACACCTCACACCTTTGTTGAGCCTAACCACCTGCCCTCCAAGGGGAGACCCTCAGTCTCTGATCTCGTCCTACTCCCAGTTCTATCGCCTCTTCTGTATGCTGGCTACTCCCAAGTCTGTGGACCTAGCCCCAAACCCTCTCCAGTTCTCTCTACACTCCCACTTCCTGGGCATTGCCACTTTTTCCCGGCTCTTCATACAACAGATTTTATCATCAGAACAGAATCTATCATCCTCCCTGCTAAGCTGGCGCCTCCAATCTGATCCTGGTCCTCAACTTGATGAGCAGCGGCCCCAGACACGGCGGAGAAGAAATTGGAGAATCGCTGCACACTCTTCTCCCTCAGTCCCACATATAGCTGGTGTCAAGCCCAGAAATGTAGACACGTTACCATTATATGCAAAGGTATATGTGTCAGAGGAGAGTGAGCAGAGTGGAGGGTCATGCTGAGCCTATACCAGTGCTCTCCACTTACCAGGAGATGTGTTTCCAAAACCGGGTGGATGCCTAACTGCGGATCGACTGAAACCCATATACCCTATGATTTTTCTTTCGTCTATGTACACATCTATAGTAAAGGTGTTTTTTTTTTTTCCTTCTGATTCTTGTGGTTGAACCCAGGGCTTTTGCAAAGAGTTACAATTTTTATTTTTTTATTTTGAGACAGGGTCTTGCTAAGTTTGCCCAGGCTGGGCTTCCATTTACAATCCTCCTATCTCAGTCTTGGAAAAGGTTAACTTAGAAATTAGACATAGTGTGAGAGTAACAACAATAACTATTTATAATGGAATCATTATAACAACATGCTGTAATAAAATGCTGTGAACTCTCTGTGGCATTTTGTTCTTGGTGACAATGTGAGATGACACAATGGCCAGCCACATGCTGATGTGAAGCAAGATGGATGACTCTGGCATTGTGCTGGAGCCTTAGGCTACCATAAAGAGTTACTTGACAAAAGCACCACAATAACCAACAGTTAATCTGATCGATCAAACAGCTACAAAATGCCTAATGAACAGCACGCACAGTGTGTGTAGACTGGTAAAGGGTGTCTCACCTCCTCTGGGGATGTGGGATGGAATAGGACAGTGGGAGACTTCACCATGTTCTTCAGAATGGGGTGCAATTTAAAATTTATGAATTTATTTCTGGAATTTTCAGCTTAACGTTTTTGGACTGCCATTGACTCCAGGTAACTAAAAGCATCAAATTTAAAACCATGGTTAAGGGAGGGCTTTGGGACTTCTTTTGGGCCTTCATCATGTATTTCCAGAACAATTATAACATTCTTCTGCTCTTCCAATTCCTCAGTTTTGCTTCCAGTTTATTTTTTGAGTATATGCAGAATTCATTCTAAAAGGCGAAAGTGAATGGGTTTAAAAGGGAAAAAAATTGTAATCTCAGACTTCAAACTGTAGCAGGTATAATTGTGAATGAAAATGTCAGTGGAAGGGGGAAAGATTGTTCTTAGAGTAAAGGAAAGATCAGAAATTGAGCACTGGAGATTTGGGTTCAAATTCCAACTAAATCACTCAGCTTGTTGGTATTGTGAACTTTCTATATCTTTTTTTGTGAGTGTGTGTGCGTGTGTGTGTGTGCACATGTGTGTACTTGGGATTGAACCCAGGACCTCTATACTGAGCTACATCCTCAGTCCTTTTTAAAATTTTTCATTTTGAGACATGGTCTCATTAAATTGCCCAGACTGGGCTCAAACTTCCAATCCTCCTGCCTCAGCCTCCCAGAATGCTAGGATTACAGGTGTCAACAATTCTTGTAATCTGTGTATTCCCACAAACTTAACTCATGCTCACCTCCTCTAAGAAGTCTTTTCCGATTATGTAGATTTAGACAAGTCCCCTTTCCACTTCTGTAACACTGCGCCTGACTTTATCATGGCAGTGATTTTATACTTGCTGATTATTTTCTGTTTTTGCTATTAGATTATTAGACTATAGCTTCCTGGCATTCACATGGTTTAGCATAGTGCTTGGCACATAGCATATGCTCAATAATGAAAGCATATGCCCCAGACTCAGCTTCCTCATCTGTACAATAGGACAATATTGCCTGCTTTTCAGCATTTATGTAAGATGCGTACAAAAATCTTCATAAACTATAACTCTATGTATAAAATGCTTATTATTTGTCCTGCACTACCTTTTTGTTTGTTTTGTTTTTGTGACAAGATCTTAATATGTAGCCCAGGGTGACCTTGAACTTGTGATTCTCCTGTCTCAGCCTTCCATGTCCTACGATTTACAGGTGTGCACCACCATTCCCAGCCTCTACTACTTTTCTGAATAAAATTCAAATACCATAGCATACCATTAGAGACCTTACACAATGTTTTTTTTTCCAGGATGGTTTTTGTTTGTTTGTTTGTTTTGGTCTTGCTATGTAGTTCAGGTTCAACTTGGCAGGTCAAATTTTTAATTTGCCTGTCTACTACCTTCATTATGTATAACCAGTTAAATAATATTTTAAATGCACCAGCTTTCTCTTCTACCATTTTATATGGCACTTATCTATCTGCACGTCAGTATCAATAATGTTGAATATTATAATTAAAAGAAGTAGAAGCTAAAAACAAATGTTACTTTTGAATACTAACCATTTTTGTATCCCTTTAAGTCTTTTTCTCCCATCCTACTCAATATTCCACTCAGTCACTGATGTGTTTTAAAACATGGGCTTGATTACATTTTTCAATGTCTGCTAGATAAAATCACCTAGTAGTATGGACAAAGCTCTTCAGAATCTGACTTCCCTCTGCCATTTCCCTTTCTTTCACTGTTCCACTAATAGCTTTGGCGGCAGCCATAGTAACTACAGTACTTGTAGTTTTATCAAGATAATAGGCTTTCAGCTTTCATGCCTTTACACATGATGTGTCCTTTGCCTCTCACCTCCTCCTCTACTTTGTCAGTCCAGTGAACTCCCTGTCATCCTTTAAGATTCAATTCAGATGTAAACTCTTTTGTGAAACTTGCCCTTAAACACTCCTTGGCAGAATTAGATGCTCTCTCCTCTCTTATTATGCTATACATATCTTGTCACAATCTTCCATGATGGTGCCTGTCACCTCCACTAACCTGTAAACGCATCCAGCATAGGGCTGCGTTTTTATCTCTCAGTCCCTACAGCCTGGCACAAAGTGGGTACTCAGTGAAGATCAGCTGAATCTATCAACTACTACCCCTCAGTGGTTCCTGAAGTATTTATCACTGGAGGAACCCCATCCTGCCCATCACACTCATACCTGCTCTTCATCTCTAGACTATTAAATCTTTGTCTTTTAGGTGACAGTCAGGTGCTGGTGGGGTGACATTTCTAGTCAGGTAAAATTAAACTAGTGAGATAATTGTAAAAATCTAGTCTCTGAAAAGAAAGTAAATATATTGCTACAGCACCACAGATTGGGAAATGGAGATTTTTTTCCTTCATTACACTTGATACTCTCCAGCTGGAGCATTTTAACCTCCTACATCCAGCAGATATAAACCCTGGGAGAGGTGGTGCCAGGGATCCGGAAGTGACAAAGCGGAAGTGACCAGCGGAAGGCGGGGACAGCGTGGGCGCTCGGACCTGGTTTGAGGTGGAGCAGCCTGAGGGATAACAGGGTTTGAATTTGAGCGGGAAAGCGTCCCAGGGCGGCAGCTGGACCTTCTTCTCAGGTAATAGGCTCTGGTGTGCGAGTGCGGATGGCGGGATGAGATGGCTGCCATCCAACTTCCCTTCGCTACCGGCGCCATGTGCGGGGCAGGCGATGGGGACCGGGGGTGGGGGGCTCCGAGGCTGTGTCTCTGTGAGGACATGAACCTGCTGTGTGACGCCATTATGGCTCTCCCACCTTCTAGAAGCTTCCTCGAAGCCCAGACTTCCTTTCTGTAGTAATCACGTCCCATTTTAGGAGAGTCCTGGTCAGGTTCTCTGAGTGACCCCACCCCAGGCTCACTTGGTATACAGTGGTTCTCCTGAAATCATTGTTGAATAAATGAAGAAGTGGATACCGAGGAAAGACCGTGTCTGTGTATAGGAAGTCGATTCTCTGTCAGCTTCTAACTTTCCATTTTCAAAATTCTCTTCAAAGCATCTCCTTTCTTCAAAGCTCTATCTAGTGATTACTCCTTAAGCTGCAGGTGAGGGAAATGAGATCCAGAGACGCTCTTAAGTCTTAATTAAGAAATGACAGATCAGGACCTCAAATCCATGCCATCGAATCCCATTTAAAGTAGTAAGATGAAGCACGTGAAAGCCCAGGTGTAGGCATTTATTGCAGTGGGCAGGCAACCATTTCTCCATTTCCTGGGATGGAGCCTGGCACATGGTAAGTGCTGGGAAATTATTGGTTGTTTCTTTCCATCAAAACAGTAACACCTCCTAATGCCATGGTATTCTTGTAACAATTTTGGCCAGAACTTATTTCCTCCTAAGTCAAACTGAAGCCTGTGGGCAGAGCTGGTACAAACAAGAGCTGCTTTCTCCTCATAGCACTACTCCAAAAATGCATCTTTCTAGAGATGCCTTTTGGCACTCAACCTCTTAGATTCTACTATCATTATCTCCCTCTAAGTCTTTGCATAGTCCATCAAGTTATTAAATCCCTTTTTTCAATTTTGAAATCTGAAAAGTATTGAAAGTAACTTCTCTAATTTGCTTATCAGTAAAATCTGAATTGAATTAGGGTCCTCTATTTTATAACCTTGATTCTAAATGTTTGCATGCTTTTGTTGCAGATATGTTGTTGAGGCGGTTTTATTATCAGGTGCCCCTGCATTGTACTGCAGGTATTGTGTAATGTATGATATAGGCACTGCCCTACATTTAAAAATACATAAAAACTTAGCTGGCCTCAAGGGATTTGGATAAGAGTTTGTGGACCAGTAGTTTAATATCACCTGATCATTTTTCAATCAGATTTTATTGGTACATTTTAGATATACATAATGATCATATTCATCACGGAGAATTTGTACCTGTACATGATATAACTTGATTGTTTTTTTCCCATTCCCCTACACTCCCTTCAACCCCTCCTCCCCTCCCTATTTACAAAAGCTTTGTTTCCATTTTTTCCTTTTCTCGTTTTTTTACTTTTTCCTTCTTTCCCTCCCCCCTTTATTTCCCTCCCCATTTGAACACTTTCTTCCTATTTCACAATACTTAACATACATTTTGGTCCTTATTTACACTTTCAGGTTCTCACACTAGAGAAATAAGGAGGTATTTACACATATGTGCCCAATTTATTTCGTTTAACAATATAGTCTCAAGGTGCATCCATAAATCTAGGACTGTCTCAGGATTATCCTTCTTTATGGCAGAGTAGTACTCCATTATATAAAAAAACC
This sequence comes from Dasyprocta punctata, assembly GCA_004363535.1. Lineage (NCBI taxonomy): Eukaryota > Metazoa > Chordata > Mammalia > Rodentia > Dasyproctidae > Dasyprocta > Dasyprocta punctata. Next base: position 44,077 of record RJWM01010002.1, on the reverse strand, counting down.
ACATCTTCTTTATACATTCCTCAGTTGATGGGTATTTGTACTGTTTCCAAGATTTGGCTCTTACAAACTGTGCCTCTGTAAACATGGGAGTGCATATATCACTGTGGAATGATGCTTTTAATTCTTTTGGGACGATAACCCAGAAGGGGAATAGCTGGGTCAAATAGGACTTCTAGTCCTCTTTTTTTTTTATTTTTGGCTATTTGTGACAGGGGCTCCCTGTGTGTTGAAGCTGGCTTGGGCTCACTTTATAGCCCAGGCTGGTCTCAAACTTGCAACAATTCTCCTGCCTCAGCCTCCCAAGTGCTGGAATTACAGGCATGCACCACCACGCCTGGCTAGTCCTCATATTTTGAGGAATCTCCACATTGATTTTCACAGTGGCTGCACCAGTCTACACTCCCACCAACAGTGGAAATGGGTTCCTTTTTCCCCACCGCCCCACCAGTATTTGTTATTGGTTGATTTCTTGATGATAGCCATTCTGTCTAGGGTGAGATGGAATCTCAGCTTTGTTTTAATTTGCATTCCTCAAATGATCAGTGATGTTGAACATTTTTCATATATTTATTTGCTATTTGTACTTTTTCATTTAAAAAATGTGTATTCATCTCAAATGCCCATTTTTGGATTGGGTTTAAATTTGGAGGGTCTGATTTTTTTTTTTTTTTTTGAGTTCTTTATATGTTCTCGATAGTAATCCTTTGAGAAACAGCTGGCAAACATTTTTCCCACTCTGAGAAAAAGACATTGTGGGTTGTCTCTTCACTCTTTTGGTGGTTTCTCTTGCTGTGCAAAAGCTTTTTAATAAGATGAGAGCCCTGTGCAATCCGGGTTTTATTCATAAGGTCTTTGCCTACACCAGTGTCTTCAGGAGTTCTACCTATTCTATCTTCAGCAGATTTAATGTTTTTGTTTTAATATTTAGATCTTTGATCCATTTCAACTTTAGTGCATGGGGAAAGAAGTGGGTCCAATGTTAATCTTTAGCATGTGCAAAGCCAGTTTTTCCAGCACCATTTATTAAAGAGGCTGTCTTCCTTCCAGTGAATGTGCTTGACACCTTTGTTAAAGATAAGGTGGCTAAATATGTCTGGAGGTGTTTCTGCATCTTCTAATCTGGTCCATTGACCCTCAGGTTTATTTGTTTGTTTGCTTTGTCAGTATCATATTTTTATCAGAGTAGCTTTGTATGATTTCAAGTCAGGAATTGTGATGCCCCCTGCCTTGCCTTTGTTGACCCGAATTGCCTTTGCTATTCTCGGTCTCTTTGGTTCCAAATGAATTTTAGGATTGTTTTCTCTAATTCTGTGAGATATACTGTTGGATTTTTGATCAGAATTGTATTAAATCTATATCACAGTTTTGGAAGTATGGTCATTTTCACTGTATTGGTTCTTCCTACCCAAGAACAAAAGATATCTTTTCATGTTCTGGTATCCTCTTCAATCTCCTTTTTTTCAGAGTACTATAATTTTCAATGTTGAGGTCTTTTACTTCCTTTGTTAGATTGATTCCTAGGTATTTCATTTTTTTGGATGCTATTGTGAAGGGTATTGTTTCCCTAATTTCTCTCTCAGTGAGTTATTTGTGTATAGGAAGACTATTGATTTTTGAGTGTTGACTTTGTATTCAGCTATGCTACTGAATTTGCTTGTTAAATCTAGATGTCTTTTGGTCACCTGATAATTTAAATGATTTCCTGCTATGAGTCAGGTAAGGTTGGAGGATAAAAACAGCATTGTGAAGTTTTCAGATCTTAATGAAAAACCAAGAGGTCTTTTTTTTTAACCTCATCATTTATTTGCTTTAGAATTATTTAGGGAAAAAATTTCTTAGACAATAAATTTTTCAAATGTAGGGATCATATATTATGTTTTTCCTCAAAGCTGAACAAATAGATTCTTAGATATTTGATTGATTTGAAAATATTTGCTCAAAATTCTAGAGTTTTACTTGACAGTTACAAGAGTTAGATCTTATTTTTAAAATGTCATGTTTATAATTCACAGTTGTAGAATCATTCCAGGTTTATCCTAAAGTAGAGTCATTCAGTCGTCTGGGCATTCACTCATCTCATGTTTCTGATATCTACTGCTTTGTACTCATCAGCATAGCATTACAGGGGTAAAAAGGATGGCCAAGTTCCTTACCCTCAGGGAGTTTCTAGTGGTGAGGAAGGGCAGTGAGCCAGTAACAGATAGCTACTTGGCTCCTTTGTTGAAGATAAGGCGGCTAAGTATGTCTGGAGTTGTTTCTGCATCCTCTAATCTGTTCCATTGATCTTCCTGTTGGTTTGTTTGATCACTATCACTGCCATGAAGGAAATTAACATGATGCTGAAAAGAATGTGAGGGTGACCTAAATATTAGTGAGGTAAGTAAAAGCCCCTTAGAGGAGATGGCACAGATTTGTGACCTGAAGTACCTTTTCCTCCTCTATTTCTCAATTTAGAGTTATATGAATAGCTGGACAACTGAGATTCAGGTGGAAATTTACCTTTTTACTGCTAATTTTGTCTCAGGTGTCATATCACTGTATAGTCAGATAATGCTAAGGATGGGGATACATTCTGAGAAATGTACTGTTAGGTGATTTTGTTGTTGTGCATGTGTCATTGAATGCACTCACAAATTAAGATGGTCTGATGTCACTAGGTGATATAATCTTGTGGGACCACTGTCATATGCAGTCCATCACTGATTAAAACATTGTTCTTCGGCTTGTGACTGAACAAATAGTTCAAGGTTATTTGGTGATGTGAGTAAACCATAGTCATGTGTCTAAAACATAAACTGACATATAATTTAACACCAACTAATTAAATTCCTTGTTAGTCTGAAAAGGGTTAACAATACTGTGGTAGAATGACATCTTACATGTTCTTTGTACATATCACAAAGGAAAGTTCATGTCACTGTACATTAGTGATCTTAATTTACCTATACAGGTGTTTTTTTTTGTAGTTTTTCTAATGGTTGGGAGTGTATTTGAGTTTGGCATGGTGTCAAATACATGTATTTTAAACTATTTTGGTGTAGAAGGCTATTACCTTTATGTTTTCATGGGGCAGAAAATTGTTTCAGAAAACACTTCAAAATTTATGAATGCAAACTAGAGAATTTAGGAAAGCCTAAAATTAGGATTGGCTTTCCAAAATATAGGTATGTAGCTATCTTGAAACAAAACAACAACGAAAAGGTTTTAATAGCAGTTGTTCAAGTCTAACAAGTTATGATTCTGACAAATTTTTTAAAAATAGGCTTGTGAAGAAACAGATCAATATTTGTTGCTCTAAGCCAGTGTCACAGTGCATCTCTGTATTGAATGAGTTTGGTAGAGGGGAAAAAAATAGCAACAATAGAAATTGAAATTTTTAATACCTGAGCAAGACATTGTATACTACATTTTTTGCTGCAGGAGTTACCAAAAGACAAGCTGGTGGCTGAGAAGGTACCAACTTTCTGAGTTTTCTCTTGCTGGCACTTCAAATACTTGCATTTTTATCTGATTCCCATGTACAAACACACTTGTCTTTTGGTAGTCTGGTAGTAGTCTCTTTTCTGTGAAGTATTAATTTAACCAATAACATGTTATATTTTGCTTTTTGAGTGTGTGTTTTTTTCCAAAAGGCTTATTATCTTCTTTTAGAAAGAAGCGTTAGTTCATTTAGGTTGTTTCTGAATATTTATATCTCCCTTCCATAAACAGAAATTAATCAGCCCTAAGCTGGTATCTGAGAAGGTCAAGGAAGAGAAACAACACTAAAAATACACATTTGTTATGGATTTTTTATCATTTTCTTTTGTATGTGTGCAGTTTCTCCAGTAACTGATTATAGATCGTCTGGGCTTTGTTGGTTCTGGATGCTGGTCAGGGTTTGAAATCAATTTGGCATACTCTCCCTGTAGCCATCAGCAGTGAATCACTGGGGAAATTGCAGAGTAACTGACTCACCTTGATACAAAGTAATGAAAGAGAGAAAAGGGGATGCTTTTGTGTAAATTAGGAATTGATAACTCACAAGCTAAAGTTTCAGGGCTACATACCCCTTTTATGTTTTAATTCATTTTTGTGTCAACCTAGATGGGTTTTTCTTTGTATGTACTTGTTTCTAGGTTTTTAAGTCTGTCAGACACATACAGTCACTAAAGGTATTAGGGAACATTTGAATATCACTACTGATACTGTTTAATCCTAAATCTGCACTTTTTAAAAAAGGTAAATTACTAGCTTTATCTGGACTACGACATTGGTTTTAGGTTACCATGAGTTGGCTGTGGAGTGCACTGAGATACAAGTATTTGTCTTAGTAGTTGATTTTCCTTGCTTTTAGGTTAACCAGAAAGTAGATAATATTTATATGTGATTATAATGACTTGTTGTTCTGTAAAGGTCTATAGGAGAGTCTAAAACTCAGTTTCCCCCATCGTTTTAGTGACTTTCAGACACAATATTTTTATACATGACAACATATATTAAGCAGGAGATGTCAGAGTTCAAATTCCATTTTTTATATTAATTTGTCTGCTACCCATGTAATATATTATAATCATTGTGTTTCTGGCCAGAGAGATTGACTGATATTTTCTGCAGGAACTTTTAGGACTAGAAAACCTATATATGCCAGTCACTTATGAGGGACTTTTTGTGCCCATCCTGGGAACTTTCTTGCTCATCTAAGTGAAGGTCTAATTTAGACACTAAACCTAGATTTTCAGATTGACTTAGTGTTTTAATTTAACTTACACATTTTTTGTGCTTTCCTTGTAGGAAATCGATACTTTGTCAACATGGAGATTAATCATTTGTACTTAGGAGCAGCAGAACTGGGGACTGATCACCTGTCGAGAATTTTATAAAACAATCACACACATTCCCATTCCATTGGTCTCATCCCTATTTCACCTTCAGAGTTGTCCTACCTATGGCATTCAGGAGACAAGTGAAAAACTTTGTGAAAAATTACTCAGATGCTGAAATAAAAGTCAGGGAAGCAACTTCTAATGACCCTTGGGGTCCCTCCAGTTCTCTGATGCTAGATATCAGTGACTTGACTTTCAACATGATTTCGCTCTCAGAGATTATGAATATGCTATGGCAGAGGTTAAGTGACCATGGGAAAAACTGGCGCCACGTGTATAAATCCCTCACCCTGATGGATTATCTCATCAAGAATGGATCAAAGAAAGTTATTCAGCATTGCAGAGAGGGTGTCTCTAACCTTCAAATGCTAAAAGACTTTCAACACATAGACGAAGCTGGAAAAGACCAAGGTAACAGTTAAAGAAGTTGTACAGTATGCCAATAAGGATTAGGAGTTTGAGAGGGATCATTTTAAATCAGGAGCAGGGAAGAGATTTTTGTTTTTATTCTGTTTATTTGTATTGGAGCTTGAACCAGGGTCTTGGCAATGAACTATATCCCTATTATTATTATTATCATTATTATTATTATTATTATTATTATCATATTTTAAGACATAGTCTTGCTAAATTGCCCAGGCTGGACTCAAATTTGTGATCCTCCTGCCTTGGCCTCAATGAATGCTGAGATTACAGGTTTGGGCCACCATGCCCCACTAATGGTGGTTCTTAAATGTAGCAGCCGCCTGTCCTCTGGAACAGTTAATCCTTTGACTCTGCAGTGCTTTAGAAAACAATATTTTTTTCAAGAGGATGTACAAAACTAACTCGCTTAGTTTTTTTTTTTTTTTTTTGTGTGGCACTAGGGATCGAACTCACAACCTCGCACCTGCCAGGCAGGTGCTTAAGTCACTGAGCCAAACTCCTGGCCCCATGCTTAGGTTTTTGATAAGATGATACCTCAGAGAAAATGAATCAGGTTTAAAAGTAGGAGGCATTGGCAACTTGGTATAATAATGTCACTGTAATTCATAATTATAATTTCATTGGAATTTAGTTATAAATAAATAAAATGTTCCCAAAAACTATGGAATCTTCAAAGCCTGTCTTCCTATATTGGAAGTAGTTATATGATGACAGAAATTTGGATAATAAAATAATTGAGTTGGGGGCAAAAGAGGGGGTGAGGTAGGGAAAGAATATATAGAATATTGAGATGCTTCAGTAATGCCTGACACTCTCCAGTGGTAGAAGAATCAGCACTTCCTCTCCATCTAATGTAAAATTATAATTTGTGTTTAAAGTGAATAGTCTTATGAATCACAAGAGGGTAAAATTTAAAACAGTCTCTTCGTTAAGTGTGCATTTTAAAAGCACACTTTTTAAGGGTAGTTTTAGGTTTGTAGAAAAATTATACATACAGTCTGCACATTACCCTTCCTACTCATTCCTGATTTCTCCTATAACATCTTAGATTAGTGTGGTACATTTGTTACAACTGATGAGCCAATATTGATATAATTAACTGAAATTCGTATTTTACATTAGAGTTCAACCTGTATTGTACAGCTCTGGGGTTTGAAAAACGTGTGATATCCTATGCCCTAAAAATGCCCTGTGATCTGTCTGTTAATTGTTTTCCTCTTACTCCTGAACCCCTGGAAACCATTAGTCTCTACAGTTTTGCCTTTCCATGCATCATAAATGTAGCCTTTTCAGGCTAGTTTTTTCACTTAGCAATCGGCACTTATGATTCCTCTATGTCTTTTCAGAGCTTGTGAGCTCATTTTTTTCCTTCCAGTTATAGGAACTTTATTGACATATAAGTCACATACAAATTATCCATTTAATGTGTATAATTAAAGGTTGTTGGTATATTACATTGTTTTAAGAATCATGATAAAAGGTATATAATGATGTAGCATTCGCCTTTTAAGTACGCAATTTAGTAGTAGTAATTATATTCACAATGTTGCACAACCATTACTGTTTCCAGAATGTTTTTATCACCGTAAACAGTAACCATTAAGCAATAATTTCCCATTTCCATTCCACTTTAAAATAGGTTATTTTATTGTTGATTTTTGTTTCTTTACATCAGATCCTTATCAGACAAGGTGATTTGCAAATATCTTCTGCCATTCTATAGGCCAGTGATGAACCTTTTAGAGACCGAGTGCCCAAACTGCAACGCGAAACCCACTTGTTTATCTCAAAGCGCCAATACTACAGTTAAACCAGAATACTGAAGTTTTAGTTTAGAAAAAACAACTCATCCATTAACATCTTTAGTCTTAAAAACAAATAACGTGTGCCATAGGTTTGCCACCACTGGCATAAGTTATCTTTTTTACATTTTGTATTCTCTGATGTATAAAATTTTAGATTTCTTTTTTTTTTTTTTTTTTTTGCAGCACCGGGGATTGAACTCACAACCTCGCGCCTGCCAGGGCAGGCGCTTAAGGCACTGAGCCAAACTCCTGGCCCTGGTTTTTCGAGGCAGGGTCGCACTATGTAGCTCAGGCCGGCCTTGTGCTCGCGTTGTAGCCCAAGCCGGCCTCGAACTCACAACGCTCCGCCTACCTCAGCCTCC
>RJWM01010002.1:25940-36519 GCA_004363535.1 Dasyprocta punctata | reverse complement strand
AATTAATTTTTATTGGGATATAAGGTAAAGAGCTAACTTCATTCTTTTGCACACAGATACCCAGTTGTCCTACGATTTGTTGAAAAGACTATTCTTTCTTCATTGAGTTATTTTGGCACCCTTGTGAAAATCAGTCAACCATAGATATGAGTTTATTTTTATACTCTCAATTGTTTCATTGATCAGTTTATTCTTATGCCAGTACCGTACTATTTTAATTACTGTAGCTGTATGCTAAGTTTTGAAATCAGAGACTGTGAGTTCAACTTTGTTTTTAATATTGTTTTGTTTATTCTAAGTCTCTTACATTTCTTTATGAAGTTCAGAAACAGCTTGTCAATTTCTCTCTAAGAGGAGTTGGACAGCTAGACTTCTGATTGAGACTGCAGCAATTCTATAGACTGTTTTGGAGAACATTGCCATCTTAATTTGAGTTTCTCCAATCCTTGTACACTAGATGTCAATAGTTATATCTTCTTCCATCTGTACTGTGTAGTCTTCAGTGCACGAGTCTTGCACCTTTTTTGTTGTTTGTTATTTCTAAGTATTTTATTTTTTGTGGTACTGAGGATTGAACCCAAGGTCTTTGCACTGAACCACATACTCCCAACTTCTTTAAAATTTTGTAACCATATCTCATTAAAGCTGGTTCAAACTTGAAGATCTTCCTGCCACAGTATCCCAGAGTCCTGCAATTATAGGCATGTGCCACCATGCCCAGTTCTAAGTATTTTATTCTTTTGATGGTTTTATAAATGCAATTGTTTTCTTAATTTTTTGTTCAGATTTTCATTGCTAACTCAATTTTTTTTCTTTTTTTCAAATCCATTTTATTTCAAAGAGGAAAAAATCAAACAAAATTTCAAAACACAGTAATCGGGACAATTAATTTTTATATATTGATCTTTTATTTTGTTTTACTGAACTAGTTTATTAGTTATGGTTTTGGGGGGGTTTTGTTTTTTGTTTTTTTAGCTTTGGGTGTAATTTTTTTTGATAGGCTCCTTAGGATTTACTATATGCAAAATCATGTCATGTGTAAATAGAATTTTATTTCTTCCTTCCCAATCTGGATGCCTTCTATTTATTTCTTTTTGCATAATTGCCCTAACTAGATGTGGTGAGAGCAGATATTCTTTTCTTGTTCCCAGTTTTAGAAGGAAAACTTTCAGTCATTAAGTATGATGTTAGCTGCTGGCTTTTCACAGATGCTGTTTATTGGGTTGAGAAATTTTTCTTCTATTCCTGGTTTATTGAGTTTTTTTCTTTCTTTTTTAAATCATAAAGGGAAGCTGACTCTTGTCAGTGGTTTTTCTGAATCTATAGAGATGATCATTTTAAAAAATCTCCTTTAGAACATGAACATGTCATATTACATTGGTTGATTTTTTTTTCACATGTACCAACCTTACATTACTACTACAAATCATACTTCGTTATAAAGTATATCCTATTTTATTTTATTTATTTATTTATTTTTTTTTGCGGCACCGGGAATTGAACTCACAGGCTCCCACCTGCCAGACAGGCGCTTAAGCTGCTGAGCCAAACTCCCGGCCCTGTATATCCTATTTTAGATGTTTATTTTAGTTTTGAGGTTTCATGATGTAATTTGGGAAAAATTTCATGACTTTTGACATTCTATACTGCTTTATCTGAAAATTACAAGCATAAACTTTCAGGCTGATTTAATTTGTTTTTCAAAATTAAAATAAGAGTACGTTTTTGTGTATCCAAGATTAAATTTTAAAGGGCATGTTTTCCATTGTGTTTTACACAGAAGATGTAAGTTTACAGTTTTATCAATGTATAAAGAACTTTGATGATATTACAAAATAGAAATTGTTAGCTTGTATTCTAAAGAGCTTATGAGCTGTTTAGAGATGTAATTGTAAAAATGTATACAAACATACTTATGCATTTGCTATTGTTTTTGTATGTATAATATGGATATTCTTAATAAGATTCCCTAACATTTGAGGTTAGGACCAAAAATATAAGCCGAAATATACTATGCTAGATTTTGCAACAGGGCTAACAAGTCATGGACTAAATCCTTCAAAATTGTGAGCCAAAATAAGTCTTTTCTCTTTGTAAGATCTTTATTTCAGGTATTTGTTCTCACATGGAAAAGCTGACTGACACAATAACAACTTCATGGGTGGTGCTACTACCTTAAAATAACAAAATGTAATTTATCCTTCCTGTCCCTTATATTATTGCTATCATTCATTTTCCTGATTTAGAAGAACACATGTATGTATACATATGCACATGTCACTGTTTTGAACAAATTGCTGTTAAATTAATAGAGTAAGAATAAAGAATAAGAGTTTTTATTTTACCTTCACTATTCTGTCTCTAATGTGCTCTCTCTCTCTCCCTGTTTTTTTTTTTTTTTTTTTTGAGACTGAATCTCACTCTGCAGTTCTGGCTGGCCTTGAGCTCACTTTGTAGCTCAGGTTGGTTTTGAACTTACAAAGATCCTCCTGCCTCAGTTTCCAAAGTGCAGGGATTACAGGCATGCACTACATGCCTGGCTTTAATGCTCTTTTAAGTAGATCTGAGTTTCTTATCTTTATCATTTTCCTTTTTTCTAAAGAATTTCTTTTAACATATCTCGCAAAGCAGGTGTACTGTCCACTGATCTCCTCAATTTTTATCTGACAGTCTATTTCTTCTTCACTTTTGAAGGATAATTTTGTGTTACAGAATTCTAGGTTGGCCAGTTTTTCTCCTAACACTTTAAATATTCCACTCCAATCTCTTCTTGCTTGCATGATTTGGGCAGAGAAATTGAATGTTAATTCTCATCTTTGTTCCTCTACAGCTAAGGTCTTTTTCCCTCAGGCTTCTTTCAGGATTTTTTCTTTATCTTTGATTTTCTTTAGTTTGAAAATTATATGCATAGGGTACTTTTGGGGCATGTACAGTATTCTATTCAGTGTCCCTTCTGTGAGCTTCCCTGATCTGTGGTTAATGCCTGGCATTAATTTGGGAGAAGTTTCCAGTGATTATATCAAATATTTCTTCCCCTCCCTTTTCTCCTTTCTTTATTTTTATTCGCTCCTTTAATTCCCATCAACCTGTGCTATACTTTTTTAGTTGTTCCATATTTCGTAGATCCTTCATTGTTTTTTCTTTTATTTTTCTTCATTTTTCAGTTTTAGTGATTTCTGTTGAAATGTCCTCAAGCTCTGAGATTCTTTCCTCAGGTTTCGTGGTAAGCCTACCAATGAGCCCACCAAAAACATTCTTTATTTCTGTCTTACCTTTTTTGATCTTTAGTATTTCTTTTTGGTTCTTTTAGATTTTTCATCTCTCTGCTTATACTGCCTATTTATTCTTGCATGCTGTTTTGTCCATTACAGCCCTTAGCATCTTTTTTAAAATTAACAATGGTTAACATATTGCATAGTGTTATCTTCAAAGCTGTTGCTCACATTACAAGATATACTCATGCAAAATTGATCAAACAATATAAGCACAAATGGTTCTTTTCAATGAACTAAAAGAAAGTGGTAGTATAATTATCTTAGCTATTGCATATATATTTTTTCTTTTCCTTTCCTTCTTTGCTTCTTTCTCCTATCCCAGTTGTTCTTTCATTTTGAGCAGTTTCCCTTTCACAATATCTATTGAAGTGTTTGGATCTTATTTATTTCTTTCAGTTTTGTACACTAGAGAGTATAATGTCTACACATGTAAGTTTGATTTATTTCACTTACGAGTCTGGTCTCTAGTTGCATCCATTTACCTATAAAAACCTTGAGTTTATCTTCTATAGCTGTGTAGTACTCCATTATAGAAAAATACTGCATCTTTTTTATCCATTCCTGGGTTGATGGGCACTTGAGTTGTTTCCAAGATTTAGCTATTACAAATTGTGCTGCTAAGCTGGGTGTGGTGGCACACGCCTTTAATCCCAGCACTCGGGAGGCTGAGGCAGGAGGATGGTTGTGAGTTTGAGACCAGCCTGGGCTACAAAGTGAGTTCAAGGCCAGCCTGAACTGCATAGTGAGACCCTGTCTTTAAAAATAGGCCCAGGGATTTAGCTCAGTGGCGTAAGCACCTGCCTGATAGGTGCAAGGTTGTGAGTTCGATCCCTGGTAACAAAACAAATTGTGCTGCTATAAACATGGGTACACATACATCGGTGTGATATGATGTTTTTCGTTCTTCTGGGTAAATACCCAGAAAGAGGATAGCTGGGTCAAATGGAACCTCTAATCCTAGTCTTTTGAAGAATCTCCACACTGATTTCTACAGTGGTTATACCAGTCCACTCCCACCAACATTGCAAAAGTGTTCCTTTTTCCCCTCCAGCCCCTCCAGCATTTGTTATTGGTTGATTTCTTGATGATGGCCATTCTTTCTGGGGTGAGATGAAATCTTAGTGTTGTTTTAATTTACATTTCTCGGATGACCAATGATGTTGAACATTTTTTCATATATTTATTTGCCATCTATATTTCTTCATCTGAGAAGTGTGTGTTTATCTCAGATGCCATTTTTGGATTGAGTCTTTGAATTTGGAGGTCCTTATTTTCAACTGTTTATATGTTCTAGATGTTCTTTGTCTGAGGGAGAGTTGGATAAAATTTTTTCCCACTCTGGGTTTTCTTTTCACTTTGTTGGTGATTTCTTTTGATGTGCTGAAACTTTTTATAAGATGAAATTCCAATTGTTGATTCTTTGAAGTACCTCCATGCAGTTTGATTTTTGTTCATGAACTCTCTGCCAACCCCTATGTCTTCAAGATTTCTACCTACTTTCTCTTCCAGTATATTTAGTATTTCTATTTTAATATTTAGACTTTTAATCCATTTTAACTTTAGTGCATGGTGATAGGAATGGATCTAGTTTTAGACTTCAGCATGTGTAGAGCCAGTTTTTCCCAGCATCATTGATTAAAGAGGCTATCTTTCTTCCAGTGAACTTGTTTGGATCCTTTGTCAAATATAAGGTTTCTGAGTGTGCTTGTACTTGTCTCCATCTTCTCATCCGTTCCATTGATCCTCAGGTCTGTTTTTGCCAGTACCGTGCTAATTTCGTCATAGCAGCTTTGTAGTATAATTTCAAGTCAAGGGTTGTGATGCCTCCTGCCTTGCCTTTGTTGCCCAGTATTGCCTTTGCTATTCTAAGTCTCTTCTGTTTCCAAATGAATTTTAGGGGTGTTTTCTCTAGCATCTGTGAGGTGTGCTAATAGTATTTTGATGAGAATTGCATTAAATCTGTATAACAGTTTTAAAGAGTATGGCCATTTTTACAGTGTTGGTTCTTCCTATCCATGAGCAAGGGATATCTTCTCATTTTCCTGATATCCCCTTCTATCTATTTTTTCAGAGTACTGTAATTTTCAATGTATAGATCTTTTATTTCCTTTGTTAGGTTGATTCCTAAGTATTTCATTTTGGGGGATACTAGAATAAAGGGTGTGGTTTCCCTGATTTTTCCCTCAGTGAGTTTATTTTTTTGAAAAAAAAAAAGACATATAACAAGGACAAAAAGCAAAAGAGACAAACAAATGACTAGAGTAAATACGCAACAGTTAACATTACAGGTTTACAAAACAGGATAGAAACTTGAAAATGGTTGCAATATTGCGTATCGTTATCTTCAAAATGGTTGTTTACGTTAATAGATACAGACATGTAAAATTGATCTAATCGTATGAGTATTAATTGTTCTTTATCAGTAACGAATACATTCAGCAGTGTGTTCCTTTTACTTATCTTACATATCCATATATACAGATTTATATCTTTTCTTTTTCCCTTCCCTCTTTCCCCTTTTTCCCTTCCCAATTACTTTTGCTCTTTGAGCTGTTTTTTACCCTTACATAGTACCTATTATAGATCTTGGATCATATATAATTTTTCCGTTTCTTACACTAGGGAGACAATACAGTATTTACACATGTGGGTTTGATTTATCTCACTTATGAGTATGGTCTCAAGTCATGACCATTTAGTTATAAAAGTCTCAATACAATCTTTCTTAATAACTGAGTAGTACTCCATTGTATAAAAATACCACATCTTTTTTATCCAGCCTTTGAGGTTGTTTCCAAGATTTGGCTATTACAATTTGGGTTGCTATAAACATGGGTACACAGATATCACTGTGGTATGATGTTTTCAATTCTTCTGGGAAAATACCCAGAAGTGGGATAGCTGGGTTGAATGGGATCTCTAATCCTAGCTTCTTGAGGAATCTCCACACTGACTTCCACAGTGGTTGCACCAGTTTACACTCCCACCAAAAGTGGAGAAGAGTTCCTTTTTCCCCACAGCCCGTCCAGCATTTGTCGTTGGTTGATTTTTTTAATCTTGGCCATTCTTTCTGGAGTGAGATGGAATCTCAGTGTTGTTTTAATTTGCATTTCCCGAATGACCATTGATGTTGAACATTTTCTCATGTATTTATTTGCCATTTGTATTTCTTTCTCTGAGAAGTGTGTATTCATCTCAGATGCCCAGTTTTGGATTGGGTCCTTGAATTTTAGGGTCCTGATTTCTTTTAATTCTTTATACATTTTAGATAGAAGTCCTTTGTCTGATAGACAATTGGCTAAGCTATTTTCCCAATTCATGGATTTTCTTTTCACTCTGTTGGAGATTTCCTTTGACATGCAAAAACTTTTTAGTAAGATGAGATCCAAGTTGTTGATTCTGGAAAGTGTTTCTTGTGCAATTTGATTTTTGTTCATGAACTCTCTGCCTACTCCTATGTCATCAAGATTTTTACCTACTCTGTCTTCTAGTAAGTTTAGTGTCTCTGTTTTAATATTCAGATCTTTGATCCATTTTGACTTTATCTTAGTGCATGGTGATAGACGTGGATCTGGTTTTAGTTTATGGCATATAGAAAGCCAGTTTTTCCAGCACCATTTGTTAAAGAGGCTATCTTTCTTCCAATATACATGTTTGGCCCTTTTGTCAAAAATGAGGTGACTAAGTGTGTTTGTAGTTGTGGCTGTATCTTCTAATCTATTCCATTGATGTTCAGGTCTCTTTTGATTCCAGTACCATGCTGATTTTATCACAGTAGCTTTGTAGTATAGTTTCAAGTCGGGATTGTGATGCCTCCTGCCTTACCTTTGTTGCCTAGAATTGCCTTTGCTATTCTAGGTCTTTTCTGGTTCCAGATGAATTTCAGGAATGCTTTCTCTAGCTCTGTGAGGTAGGCAAGTGGTATTTTGATTGGGATTGTATTAAATCTGTATAATAATTTTGGGAGAATGGCCATTTTCACGATGTTTGTTCTTTCTATCCATGAACAGGGAATATCTTTCCATTTTCTGAGATCTTCTTTGATTTCCTTCTTTAGAGTAATGTAATTTTCACTGTATAGATCTTTTACTTCCTTTGTTAGATTAATTCCTACGTATTTCATTCTTTTGGATGTTATAGTGAAGGGTGTGGTTTCCCTTATTTCTCTCTCAGTGACTTTGTTGTTTGGGTACAGGAATGCTATTGATTTTTGAGTGTTCACCTTGTATCCAGCTACATTACTGAATTTGGTTTTTACTTCTAGAAGTCTTCTAATGGATCTTTGGGGGTCTTCTATGTAGAGTATCATATTGTCTGCAAATAATGATAATTTCACTTCTTCCTTTCCTATCCTTATTCCCTTTATTTCTTTCTCTTGTCTAATTGCTCTGGATAATATTTCCAGAACTATATTGAATAGGAGTGGTGATAATGGACATCCTTGTCTTGTTCCTGATTTTAGATTGAAAGTTTTCAGTTTTTCTCCATTCAGTAAGATGTTGGCTGTTGGTTTATGATATATGGCTTTTATCAGGTTGAGGTAGAGACCGTCTAGTCTGATTTTCTGTAGGGTTTTTATCATGAATGGGTGTTGGATTTTGTCAAAAAATTTTTCTGCATCTATTGAGATGATCATGTGGTTCTTGTCCTTGGCCCTGTTGATATGGTGTATTACATTTACTGATTTGCGTATGTTGAACCATCCCTGCATTCCTGGGTGAATCCCACTTGATCATGGTGTATAATCTTTCTGATAACTTGCTGTATTCTATTTTCCAGTATTTTATTGAGGTTTTTTGTATCTATGTTCATTAGGGAGATTGGCCTGTAATTTTCTTTTTTGGTTGGGTCTTTCTCTGGTTTTGGTATTAGTGTAATACTTGTTTCCAGGAATGAGTTAGGGTGACTTACTTCCCTTTTGATTTCATTGAAGAGTTTGAGGAGTGTTGGCATTAAGTCTTCCCTAAATTTCTTGTAGAATTCAGCCGTGAATCCATCAGGGCCTGGGTTTTTCTTTGTTGGTAGGGTCCTAATTACATTTTCAATTTCATTAGCTGAAACTGGGTTATTCAGCAGCTTTACATCTTCTTGATTCAGCTTTGGTAATTCATAGATTTCTAGGAATCTGTCCATTTCTTCTGTGTTATTGAATCTATGTTAGTAAATGTTTTCGAAGTAGGTGTTGATGATCTTCTGTATTTCCACAGGGTCTGTAGTGATTTCACCCTTTTCATTTCTTATTGCATGAATCTGAGTTTTTTCTTTCCTCTTTTTGATAAGGTTGGCTAGGGGTTTATCAGTTTTATTTACTTTCAAAGAACCAACTCTTCGATTCTTTGTATTGTTTTTTTAGTTTCGATTGCATTGATTTCTGCTCTAATCTTAATAATTTCCTCCCTTTTTTGGGCTTTGGACTTGACTTGCTCTTTTTTTTCTAGAACTTTGAGGTGCAGCATTAGGTTGTTTATGTGTGTTCTTTCCATTTTTCTGATGTGAGAGTTTAGTGCTATAAATTTCCCTCTGAGGACTGCTTTCATTGTGTCCCACAAGTTCCAGTAATTTGTATTTGCATTTTCATTCAATTTTAGATATTGTTTAATTTCTTCTTTAACTTCTTCTGTGACCCATTGGTTATTTAGGAGAGTATTATTTAATTTCCATGTGTTTATGAGGTTATTGTAGGTTTTTTTGTCATTCATTTCCAATTTTACTGCACTATGATCAGATAATATGCACGGAATTATTTCAGTTCCTTTGCATTTACTTAAGCATGTTTTGTGGACCAATATGTGATCTATTTTAGAGACTGACCCATGTGCAGCTGTGAAGAACATGTATTCTGATGTTGATGGGTGGAGCACTCGGTACACATCTACTAGGTCCATTTGTTCACAAGTTTGATTCAGTTCTGCTATTTCTTTGCTGATTTTTTGTTTGGTTGATCTGTCTCTCTGTGACATGGGGTGTTAAGGTCCCCTGTTATAACTGTATTATTGTTTATTTGGTTTTTCATGTCTATTAAGAATTGTCTTACATAGTTGGGTTCTCCCATATTCGGTGCATATATATTTATGATTGTAATCTCTTCCTCTTGAAGTTTTCCCCTAACAAGTATGTAGTAACCTTCTGTATCTCTTTTGATCATTTTCGGTTTGAAGTTCATATTGTCTGCAAACATAATAGCTACCCCTGCTTTTTTCTGGGTTCCTGTTACATGGAGTATTGTTTTCCAGCCTTTGATTTTTAGTCTGTGAATTTCCTTTTGAGTGAAATGTGTTTCTTGTACACAGCATATTGTTGGGTTTTGTTTCTTAACCCACTCTGCTAGTCTGTTTCTTTTTATTGGTGAGTTGAGACCATTTACATTGATTGATATAACTGATATGTAGTGGCTCATCCCTGTCATGATATCTTTCTGTTGTTGGTTTTCTACATTTTCTGTTTAATTATTTGCCCTACTTAGTGGTTTCCTTTGGTTGTTGTTCTTAAGATTGTAGCTGTATTTGTCTCTTTCTAGACTGTCTTTCAGTACTCTTTGTAGTGTTGGTTTGGTGGCCATAAATTTCTTCAGTTCTTTGTCATGAAAGTATCTTATTTCTCCATCAATTTTTAAGGGTAGTTTTGCAGGGTACATCAATCTGGGTTGAAAGTTGTTTTCTTTCAGAATTTGAAATACTTCACTCCAAGCTTTTCTTAACTTAAAGGTTTGTATTGAGAAGTCTGCCGTGATTCTGATAGGTTTTCCTTCATAGGTGATCTGTTTCTTTTCTCTGACAGCTTTTAGTATTTTGTTCTTGTGCTGTATTTCTGATACCCTTATTATTATATGTCTGGGTGAGGATTTATTTTGGTTATGGTTAATTTGGGTTCTGTATGCCTTGGTTACCAGTATTTCAGATTCTCTTCCCATGTTTGGAAAATTTTCTGCTATTATTTCTATGGATAGTCTTTGCAGGTCGTTAGTATTGGCCCCTGCTTTTTCATTTATGCCTATTAATCTTACGTTATTTGTCTTGGCATCGTCTTGCAGCTGTTGAATTGTTGTTTCTTGGTTTCTTACTATTTTTAAGAGATCTTTTCTTTTGTGGCCATGAGCTCCCATGCTGTCTTCAAGATCTGAGATTCTATCTTCAGCTTCATTCAAGCGGTTTTTCAAACTTTCCATGGAATTTTTCATTTCCTGCATTTCCCTTTGCATCTGTTTCATGCATTCTGTTTGTGTCTTATATTGTTCATTCAAAGTTTCCATCATTTTCTTAAGTTCTTCTATTTTTTTATCTTGCTCCTCTTTATTTTTTTTTTTT
>RJWM01010002.1:0-25840 GCA_004363535.1 Dasyprocta punctata | reverse complement strand
CATCGAGCTGTTTCTTTACTGCATTTTCTATCATTTCAGAAAGGTCAGTTGTGTGTCTCCCACTGTCTTCCGTTTCAGTGTCCCTTGGGTTTGTTCTCAGTGGGCTGGGGGATTGAGACTCCCTCTTGGTCTTTCGTTTTGTCATTTTCTTCTAGAACCTGTGTGGCTCTGTGTCCTGTGAGGCTGACTGGGCGTTCCCCTGGTGAGTCGCGTTGGGTCTCGGGACCCAGTAGAGCTGGATCCTGTGTGCAGCTAGTGAGGGCACCCTCCCGGAGCGTGCGGGTGGAGGCTCCGCCTTACTGGGTGAGGGCCAAGGCCTCCTGGTCCCAGGGAGCTAGGCAGAGCATACCCTGGAGTGTGGTGCCACCTGGACCCTGAGTGTGGCTGCAAGGAGTTCAGCGCCTCTGGCCTTCCAGGCAAGCCTGGGCAAGTCCCAGGCCTACAGTGCCGGGGGCCTTGCTCCTGGCTGGGCGTGGCCCCCTCAGTGAGTTTTGTTGTTTGTGTACAGGAATGCTGTTGATTTTTGAGTGTTAACTTTGTATCCAGCTATGCTACTAAATTTGGTTATTAATTCTAGAAGTATTTTGGTGGAGCTTTTGGAGTCTTCTATGTAGAGTATCATGTCATCTGCAAATAATGATAATTTACATTCTTCCTTTCCTATTCTTTTTTTTTTTTTTAATTTCTCTCTCCTGTCTAATTGCTCAGACTAATGTTTCCAGAACCATATTGAATAGGAGTGGTGATAGTGGACATCCTTGTCTTGTTCCTGATTTTAGGTAAAAAGTTTTCAGTTTTTGTCCATTTAGTATGATGTTTGCTGTTGGTTTGTCATAGATGGCTTTTGTCAGATTGAGGTAAAGACCATCTATTCCAATTTTCTGTAGGGTTTTTATCATGAATGATTGTTGGACTTTATCGAAAGCTTTTTCTGCATCTATTGAGATGATCATGTGATTTCTGTCTTTGGCTCTGTTGATATGGTATATTATGTTTATTGATTTGTGTATGTTGAACCATCTCTGTATTCCTGGGATGAATTCCGTTTGGTCATGGTGTATAATCTTGATGATTTGCTGTATTCTTTTTGCTAGTATTTTATTGAGGTTTTTGTATTTGTGTTCATTACAGAGATTGGCCTGTAGTTCTCTTTTTTTGGTTGAGTCTTTCTCTGGTTTTGGTATCAGAGTAATACTTGCCTCCAGGAATGAGTTAGGGAGAACTGCTTCCCTTTCAATTTCATTAAAGAATTTGAGGAGTGCTGGAATTAAATCGTCTCTACATTTCTTGTAAAATTCAGCTGTGAATCCATCAGGACCTGGACTTTTCTTTGTTAGTAAGTTTTTTTATTACATTTTCAATTTCGCTAACTGATATTGGGTTATTTAGAATTTTTATATCTTCTTGATTCTGCTTTGGTAACTCATACATTTCTAGGAATCTGTCCATTTCTTCTGTGTTTTTCCATTCTATGTGAGTAAAGATTTTCAAATTAGGTATTGATGATATTATGAATTTCCACAGCATCTACAGTGATTTCATTCTTTTCATTCCTTATTGCTTGAATTTGAGTTTTTTCTTCCATTTTTTGATAAGGTCTGCTGGGGGTTTATCAATTTTATTTATTCTTTCAAAGAACCAACTCTTTGACTCATTAATTCTTTATATTGTTTTCTTAGTCACAATTGCATTAATCTTTGATCTGATCTTTATAATTTCCTCCCTTATATGGGCTTTGAGCTTGACTTGATCTTTTTTTTTTTCTAGAAGCTTGGGGTACAGCATTAGGTTGTTTATTTGTGCTTGTTCTGTTTTCCTAATGTGAGAATTCATTGCTATAAATTTTCTTCTTAAGACTGCTTTCATTGCATCCCACAGGTTTTGGTAAGTTGTGTTTGCATTTTCATTTGATTGTAGATATTGTTTAATTTCTTCTTTAATTTTATCTGTGACCCATTGGTTGTTCAGGAGGGAGTTAATTAATTTCCATGTGTTTAAGGAGTTTTTGCAGTTTCTTTTGTCATATGGTCAGATAGTATTCAGCGAATAATTTCAATTCCTTTGCATTTACTTAAGTATGTTATATGGGCTATCAGATGCGTCTATTTTAGAGAACATCCCATGTACAGCTAAGAAGAATGTGTATTCTGATGTTGTTGGGTGGAACACTCTAAACATCTGCTAAGTCCATTTGTTCACAGGTTTGGTTTGGTTCTGTTATTTCTTTGCTGATTTTTTGTCTAGTTGATCTCTTTGCAACAATGGGGTATTAAGGTCCTGTTGCAATTGTGTTATTGCTTATTTGATTTTTCATGTCTATGAATATTTGTCTCATATAGTTGGGTGCTCCTGTATTTGGTGCAAATATGTTTATGATTGTTATCTCTTCCTCTTGAATTTTCCCCCTAACAAGTATGTAGTGACCTTCTTTATCTTTTTAAATCATTTTTGGTTTGAAATTCACATTATCTGCAAACAGAATAGCTACCCCTACTTTTGTTCTGGGTTCCTTTTGCATAGAATATTGTTTTCCATCCTTTGACTTTTAGTCTATGACTTTCTTTTTGAGTTAAATGAGTTTCCTGTATACAGCATATTGTTGGATCTTGTTTTTTGATCTAGTCTGCCAGTCTGTTTCTTTTGATTGGTGAATTGAAGCTATTGACATTGTTGGTTATAACTGATATGTATTGGCTTGTCTTTGTCATGTTATTCTCCTGCTATTGGTTCACTCCTTTTTAATTCTGTTTAATTGCTTATCCTGTTTGGTAGTTTCTTTCTGTTCTTGTTCTTGTAATTGTGGTCATTTTTATCTCTGTTTAGAATATCTTTCAGTACCCTTTATAGTGTTGGTTTGGTGGTCATGAATTTCTTCAGTTGTTCTTTATCACAGAAATATTTTATTTTCCCATTAATTTTTAAAGGTAGTTCTGCAAGATACATCAATCTGTGTTGGAAGTTGTTTTCTTTCAGAACTTAAAATGCTTCACTCCAAGCTCTTCTTGACTTGAGGGTTTGTGTTGAGAAATCTTCTGTGATTCTGATGGGCTTTCCTTTATCAGTGATCTGCTTCTTTTCTCTAAAAGCCTTTATTTTTTTATTTATTTAATTTAATTTTATTAATAATAATAACAGTGATCAGAGTAAAGCAAAACAGAGAGAACCATATTGGGCCTCGAAGACAAGACAGAAGAGAATCCCCCATACTTGCTACATTGCCTGCTGTCACCTTCCAAAGAGATGCTCAGGATGCTGACCAGAGGCCTGCAAAATCTACGAAACAATACTAGCAAATAGTTGGTTGATGTTCCTTGGTTGCTATCAATTTAGCCAGACCTCCAAAACAGCAGGTTACTGACGGGGGGGTAGGGTTTGTCCCTGATTCCAAGCCCACGCACTGGTGCTGCTCGGGCCCAGCAGGTTGGGCCCCGCAAAGGGCCATTCTCGGTCTCCTCCGGGGTCCCAAGGTCAGGACCCTGGAAGGCAGTTCAGTTGCGTCCTGGTCGGTGCCTGCACCACTCGGGCCCAGTGGGCCGGGCCCCGCAAGGGGCCATTCTCGTTCTCCTCCCTCTAAAAGCCTTTAATATTCTGTTCTTGTGTTAAATTTCTGGCATATTGATTATTGTATGTCTGGGTGTGGATTTATTTTGGTTATGGCTAACTGGAGTTCTGTATGCCTTACTTATCTGTATGTCAGATTCTTTCCCCATGCTTGGGAAATTTTCTGCTATTAATTCTGCAAAGTTTTTCTTTATGTCATTTTGTGTTGACTTTTGCTTTTTCATTGACACCAATTATACGTGTGTGTGTGTGTGTGTGAGAGAGAGACAGTGTTTAAGACAGGGTCTCATTACGCAGTTCAGGCTGGCCTCAAACTCACAGTAATCCCTCTGCCTCAGTCTCCCAAGTGCTGGGATTACAGGCATGTGCCACCATGCCCAGTTTACACCAGTTATTCTTATATTATTTTTCTTTGTGTCATCTTGCAGCTGTTGAATTGTTATTTTCTGATCTTTTGTTATTTTCAAGAGATCTTTCCTTTCATGATTGCTAGCTGTGATTGTGTCTTCAAGGTCTGAAAGTCTATTCAGTTTTGTTCAAGAGGTTTTACCAGCTTTCAATGGAATTTTTAATTTCCTGGATATCTGAATTTGTTTCATGCATTCTATTTCTTTCCTATATTGATCATTCATAGTTGCCATCCTTTTTCTATCATCATCTATTTCTTTTATCTATCTCTATCCTAGATTTGCTAAGCAATTCTTTTATAAATGTTGACATTCTTTTTTTTTTAATCTGAGAGATTATATCTGATCTGATTTCCTCTGTAGCCTCATGGATTTGTTTCTTTACTTCAGTTGCTTTCATTTCAGAACTTTCAGATGTATGCCTTCCAATTTATTCTATGTCAGTGTCTCTTGTACTTCTTCTGGGTAGGCTAGGGATCTGAGATTGCATTTTACTTCTTCATCTTGTCATTTTCTATTTCAAAAAATATTTTCATTTTCTGTGATGATCTTTGTGAGTTTTTATAGTAAGTAATTATATCACTAATATCAAGGCCTCTCTAGGAAAGATCTGCTCTTCAGGGATGTCTTCTGTGTGTAAGAGATTCTTGATTTGTGTCTGTCACAAGATCTTACCTTTCCAACTAAGAGTGGGATGTTGTATCTGTTTGGCTCAGTCCCAGCCCTTAGCATCTTAATCATAGTGATTTCAAATACCCAGTCTGATGATTCCAATATCACTGTTGTACTATATCTCCAAGTTATGCTTTGTAATTTGTTCTTAGTAGCTGGGCATGATGTATGACTAAAGGGAGCTCTGGCAAAAAACTCCCGTTGATATGGGAAACATTTTGTAGTTCTATAACTAGGTCTGAATCTTCTAGTGAACCTGTATCTGTGGACTGAATTTACAGGTGCTTCTCAGTCATTATCCTGTCCTATCTCTCCTGTTTTGTGGGACAGGATGGCTTGAGTAGACTGGAGTTGTATATTTCCTTTCTCCCATGTCAGTTAGACTCTGATAATATCCTGGTTAACTAGTTTCTGTGAGGGCAGACCTTGTTAAGAAATGAAGAGTAGTCTGGTCCAGTGTATTCAAGAAGATTCCTTTCCCCTTTGCCCCATCTGAAGCACCATGGGATACCCGCCTCTCCCCACCATTATTCATTGTGAGAACCTGGTTAATCTTCTGGAGAGAGCCCCTGAGGACTTGATCTCCCTGGAGTTTTTAATCTCTCAGTCTTGTCCACGCTGAGCCTCCAGCAGTTTGTCAGTTATAGTTGAGGTTTTTCTACTTCTACACTTGTACTATCAGAGATGTGTACTTATAGGTTACAGCTACAACAAGACACAATTCTTTATTTTTATCTTTCAATATCCAATCTGAGGTTCAGGGGTTAACCTACAGCTACACTGCTCTGATGGATATAAGAATTGTTGAGTTTTCCATTTGCTCAGTTAAAAAAAACTGTTGGGACAAGCTAGTGATTCCAGCTTCTTATATGTTGGACCTGAAGTCAGAAATCAGGTTTATCCTCTTTTGCATCTATTTCAGTGTTATTTAGGTAAAAGATATTGTAAGAAATGAATGTTTTAACACCCGGGTGTGGTGGCACACGCCTTTAATCCCAGCACTCGGGAGGCTGAGGTAGGTGTAGCGTTGTGAGTTTGAGGCCGGCTTGGGCTACAACGTGAGCACAAGGCTGGCCTGAGCTACACAGTGCGACCCTGCCTCAAAAATCCAGGGCTGGGAGTTTGGCTCAGCAGCTTAAGCACCTGTCTGGCAGGCATGAGGTTGTGAGTTCAATCCCCAGTGCCGCAAAAAAAAAAAAAAAAAAAAAAAATTTATACTCTTTATTGTGGCTTTCATGGCTTTGAACTAATTGAGTAGTGCTGGGAAAATATCTTGACACAGTTGGCAAAACTGGACCGGTTTCTTTTATCTTAGGGTCTATTCCCTTTTTGGCTCAGTTTCATGAGAATAGGTGCAACTGATAGTCCCGAATCACCTCAACATTCTCAGGTAGTGTGAAAGTCTCTTTGTCCATAATGCCTGTATGAACCTCTATTATGACCCATTTATTTACATGTCTATTACATCCCTAATGAAACTGTACATTTCTCAAGGGCAAGAACAATGTCCCTAACATTTGGTACATTGCTTGGAGGTAGGGTCTCTTAATACTCTGTATATTTGATGAATGGATGATTAATTCCTTGATATTTTAAAACTTTTAGCAAATTTACAGTGACTCTTTTTAGAAAGATAGAAAAAAATCAGAGTTGACTAATAAAAATGTTTCATCTCCTTGCCATGAATTACTTTTAAAATAGTTTTAGTACTAGCTGTGCTTACTGAAGTACAACTTGTATATTATAAAATATATAGATCTTAAATGTACAGTTTGATGAATTTTGATGAGTATAACCATCACCTATATCAAGATAAAGAACTTTTCCAATCATTCCAGAAATCTCCTTTGCCCACCTTTCCAGTCAATTCTCCCTCCTCCACAAAGGCAGCTACTTTACTTGTATCTCTAGTCATATAGATTAGTTGCATCTTAAAATTATGAAAGTATGTAGTATGCTTTTGTTTCTGGCTTCTTTCTCTCAAAATACTATTTTTGAGATTCATACAAAGTTTTCTTTTTTTTTTTCTTTTTTCTTTTTTTTTTTTTTTTTTTTTTTTTTTTTTTTTTTTTTTTTTTTTTTGGTACTGGGAATTGAATTCATGACCTCGTGCTTGCTAGGCAGGCACTTACACTGCTGAGCTAAATCCCTGACCCTCATACAGGGTTTTCTTAAATGGTTTTATCACTTTATACTTCCACAGTCAATGTATAATTGTACAATCCTTCAATCCTTGCCCACACTTAATAATTTGCATTTCCATTGTTGCATACCTTTTCACTTAGGGTGTCAAGTATTTAACCTATTTTCTATTTTTACTTTTTGTCCATTTATTATAGATTTGTAGGAATTCTTTATTCATTCTGAATATGGGTCCTTCGTCAAATAGATGGATTATAGGTATTTTTTCTAAGTCTGAAGATTGACTTTTTAATTTTTTAATGTTGCTTTTTAATGTTGCTTTTTGATGAGAAGTTTATACTTTTGGATGTGAGGGCAATGTCGTTGCAACTCTTATTATCCCATTGATTTGCAGGGGTGATTTTGCTGATCTGGCTGGCTGGGTGGGTGTCCTCTTCCTCATCTTTTCACATGTGGGCCTCCCAAAGCAGGGGTCTTGCTTGAAGAGAATGACCTTCATTGGTAGAGGAGGACCATTTTCAGTAAAGGTATATAAGTAACTGCACTTCCTTGTTAGGACCTCCAAACAAGCTCTCAAAGTCCATTTGTAGGAAAAAAGAAAAGAGAAAAACTTGTGATCTTGATGAAATCGAGTTTATTATTTTATTGTTAGTGCCTTTTGTGTCTTGTCTGAGATACTTGCCTGCCCCAAGGAAGATATTCTCTTATATTTTCTTTGAGACATTTTATAATTTTAATTAGGCTTATGGTTTACCTAGAGTTAGTTTTTCTGTGTAATGTGAGATAGAGTTCATTCATTTCCATATGGTATCCAGTTGCTTGATGATTATTATATTTTAGTAATAGTTTTTCCTTATGCCTTAGCTTATTTGACCCTTAAAGCAATCTTTTAAAAAACATTTTATTTTTTAAAAAAATTTACTAGTACATGTGCTATACATAATGATTACATTCATCATGGGGAATTGGTACCATGTACATAACACATCTTAATTCTTATTACTTCTCTTTTCCTTTTCCTCCATCTCCAGGTCCCCTTCTCGTTTGCTAAAGATCTATTTCTCTGTTTTTAATTATCTTTTATTTTGCTCTTCATTATTTTGAGTTTCTCATATAGAGAAACCATGTGATATTTAAACTTGTGTCCAATTTATTTCACTTAGCATTATGAGTCTCAAGGTATATCGATTTTGCTACAAATGACTCAAATTTACTTATGAATAGTACTCAATTGTGCTCATGTATGTATATATATACACTCACACACATATATCACATTTTATTTTTTCATTAAAGCAGTCTTATGAGAAAAGGGTATAGTACTCACCACTTGTCTGTGGTTTCACTTTCCACAGTTTCAGTTACCAGTGGTCAACTCTGAAGATATTAAGTGGAAAATAATTCATAAAGTTTAAATAACTTTTATTATAGTATATCATTATACTTGTCCTATTTTAAAGTACCGCTGTTAATTTCTTACTGTGCATAATTTATAAATTAAAGTCCATCATAGATATGTATAGGAAAAAACATAGTATGGTACTATGCATAGTCAAGCATCCCATGGAGATCTTAAAACATATACCATTCAGATAGAAGGGTCTACTGTATATATTATCTCTTACAGAGATGAGTCAAAGCTCAAGCAGATTATTTTAATAAGGTTGCATAACTAATTCATGGTCAGTCACAATTAGAATTCATATACTTCTTTTGTTTGTTTTGTTTTTTGAGACAGGGTCTCGCTTTGTAGTGCAATCTGGCTTTGAACTCATTGTGTAGCCCAGGCTGGTCTTGGACTCACAGTAGTCCTCTTGCCTCATCCTCTGAGAGCTGTGATTGCAGGTGTGTGCCACCACTCCTGGCCAGAACTCATGTATCTTGATACAATTTAGTTATGTTCTATTATACTGAACAGTCTCTCATAATTGAGCTACAAATTTTAAAATACCCTTAAAAGTTTCACTGAACTGCTAGGATGAACTTAATTAAAATTGTCTGAAAAATACTCAATGAAATGTGAAAACTTTTTCATTATATCAAATTATTTATTTACATGAATGTGATGTTCTTTTAAAACTAATTCAGATTTTAGGAAATGTGTGCATTATAGGTTTATGTGCTATTTTATTCTTAATTAGATAAATCATGAAATTGCTGTTAATTTCATTTAAATAAGCCATTTAATATAGACATGCATACGTATGTTTAAGGTATAGATGTTTTAAAAGGGGTTCATTTAAAAGAGACACGTTTTCAATGTTAAAAAGTTATGCTAGGGGAATAGGAAAAAAACAGCAAGATATATGATGTACAGGTACAAACTCCCTATGATGAATGTTATCATTATTATATCTAAAATGTACCCATAAAATAAAAAGCTAAAAGCAAAAGAAAAAAGAAAAGTCAAGAGAACTGTTACAGTCAAGATAAGCTCAAAGAAACATGACTACTAAGTGTAATGTGGTAGCTGGGATTGAATTCTGGAACTGAAAGAATTAGAACCTTTTCTTTATGAAAAAAGTTTTATTAAGCTATTTTACTAGA
This sequence comes from Dasyprocta punctata, assembly GCA_004363535.1. NCBI lineage: Eukaryota > Metazoa > Chordata > Mammalia > Rodentia > Dasyproctidae > Dasyprocta > Dasyprocta punctata. The sequence continues at coordinate 16,511 of RJWM01010002.1, read as the reverse complement.
AATATCATGCTTTGGTGCCTGTGGTGCCATTTTAGCTTTCCACTGCCATTATCAGTCACCTAATTTAGGAAATTAAGTGCTTCATAATTATATTCATGGCTGGTTTAATGTATATGCTGCTTCTCTGTTGTGTCTTCCAAAACTCAGAGATGGCCCAAACATACTTATCAACTACATACTTGCTCACCAAAGTTTGAATATTTTGAACTAAAAATTAAGCTCTTAAGAGCATTGTTAAGAGCTATAAATTAAAATGTAAAAAATAAATTCTCAGATGCAATACATTTATTTATATTTTTATTAGGTTATAAGTTATTAAAATCTATTTTTGAGGATTTGAGTTTGAGTTCTTATGGAAGGAAATAAAATACAAGGTATTTGGTTCCTGAAAAGGTTAGATGAAAGAGGAAACCTTGGATGGGTATGAGGTAAAGGAATAATTATGATTTTTCTTTTCAAGGTAAATGTAATGAATTGAACAGAGCCAAATCTAGAAAGCATAAATTGAAGAAAAATTAAATATTTTAAAATGTAAAAAAATTAAATTCCATGTTTAGTCATGTCATAGCTATAAAGTCAAATAAAACTTGAAAGCATCATTATTTTTGCAGAAGGAACTAACTAGATTTGGAGTAGTACGAGGCAGACAATTACTAGTCAGTATGATATAGTGGCTAAGCACTGTAGGAAAAAAAAAGCAGCTTTAATGTGGTTCAGAATTAATTTATTTCTATTTCTCTCAGATAGTACTAGTCAAAATTCTCTAATCAGAGAACCCATATAATATGTAGTAGTAGATTAATAAATGCAATGCAGGTAAACTTGTTGGTGGAGGATTAACACAAAGCTTCTGAGTTCTTTTATAGTTTAAGTGAGCAAATGTAACTTTCTATAATGAATATTTTTAATGAACAGTTTCCTTTAATAAATACAGTAATACCTCAGTTCATGAATGCTTCTGTTTGCAAACAATTCAGTTTGCAAAAAAACGCATTAGGCAAAATTTTGCATCCATTCACAAACTCTGCACTGGGTGACAAATACGACACGACCATGGCCATCTTTCCCAAAATCATCAAATTAAGTTTGTAAACTGAGGTACTATTTATGGTTTTAAGTGGTTATAAACTTGTGATTATATTTTGTATATGTAGCAAAATATTTTATGTAAGATTTCACTAGATAGCGTGGTTTCTTAGCCACATGTGAGATAGAAATCAGACATGGGTTGGTTCTTCAGTCCGCTAATGTCCATCACTGTAGTCTACTTTTGCCTCAGGGCCTTGAAAAGGGAAGAGTATGAGTTTCTAAACTGTTACCAGTTGACTGAGGGTTCTTGCTCAATTCATACAAATATCATAACTTGGCAGAGAGTAACATTTTTAACGTGAACAGCCCTGCACTTTGAATGCCAGTGGCTATCAACTCTCTTAGTGTAGTAGCCTCCTTTGCTGCTTGGAGCTAGCAGCTACTGACAGGCTGTGGTAAGTCTTTGGCCATCAGAGATAGAGGTTCCCAGCAATTCTTCATTGCTCTCTATTATTCTCTGGATGCTAGCCACCTTCAGTATTGTGAGCTCCAGCTGCTGGCAGCTTTCTAGTTGCTGGTCCCTCTCAGACTTTGGTGTCACTAGCTCTTAGTGTACCAGCTCAGCATGATCTACCTGATACAGTAATCATAAATAGATAAAAATATGTCACCCAGAAGAGGCTTTTTTGATCTAAACTGGCAGCATAACAGGGAGCAGTACATGGACTGAGCCCAATGAGAGTTTGGAGAGGTTGCTTATTAAGGAAAAAAGATTGGCTACTATGTGCTCAATGTCAAACTTTCCTTTTGGTTATGGATGGGAGAGATGCCTGCTAATGTAATTGAGAGAGCGACAGAGAGGCATAGTCGTCTGGGGAGGCTGCAGGGTAAAGTCGTCTGGGATGGGTCCAGGTCTGAACCTTGCCAAAGGCAAAGCAAATATCTCCCAGTGTAGCTAGACTGGCTGGAAGGCTTTTAGGGCAGCCATGGAGAAAAAGAAAAGTATCTGTAGAGGAGCACTGGGTCCTTCTCTTCTGTCCCCAAAATAGTTGAATCTTTTAGACAGTTTGGTGTTCCTTTTCAATAAATATAGTCAAATTGATAATCATGCTAGCAAGAAGTCAAGCACGAATTTATTTAAACTTAAATGTGACTGCCCAGCTGGCTCACTTTCCCACAGTACACTTTATTTGTTGTACTCACATGGATGATAGAGTATAGTAAACAAAAAAGGGAGAGCTGCCAGTTTAGCTTTTCTAGTGCCGTGTCAACAGAATTATTCTCTCTTTAAGTTTCTCAACCAATAAAATAGCTTATAATTATATACTAAGGTCAAAGAAATCAAGATTATATTTTGTCATTTTTAGAACCAGTCTGTGTTTTCCAAGGTATTAACTTTATGGCTTTGAGAAAGTTACATCATCACCTTAAACCTTACTGTTCTCTTTTGTAAAATGAATTTACTAACTCTGAGGGTGGTTGTGAGGATTAGGGTTATTATAGCAAGTCACCAGTCAAGGTTAGCTAATTCTTTTATTTCCCGGACATACATTCATATTGCAATAAATTTCATAGCAAGTATTTGCCAGGGGGCCTCTCTATCCTAGAGAGCTAATCAGGTACTTCTCCACTGTGATCTTCGTCATACTGCCATTGTGATCACTGGTGTACAGACATCTTCTTCACTGGGCTGATAGTAGGACTGAGATTCCTTTATTAGTCTCTGGTTTGTTTTGTTTTTGTTTTTACTTGCTACAGTGAAAGTGTTGAATAAGTGTTTGTTGATTCAATAATGGGCTGTCTGAATGGCATGTGTCCTCTTGTAGGCCCAAAGAAGGAATTGGTAGCTTTTAAGATTTTCTCTTTCTCCTCAATGTTCTCCTATTTTTCTACAGAGTATCTAGGTGTAGATTGATTTATCTTGTTGGACCTTTGACAGTCATTTTTGATGTAAGGATTCAGGTATTTCCTATAAAATTCTCAGTAATTATTTCTCTAAATATTGCTTTCTTGGTTATTACCTTAATTTCTTTTGAAACTTCTAGATTAAAAAGATTAATCTAGAAGATCTGTAGCCAGTCTTTCATGACTTTTAAATAATCTTTTTAATCTTAGTACCTCTTTGTGCTGTATTTTTGAAGTCATTAGTACTGTCCTGCAGCTACCAGTTCTCTCTTCAGCTGTTGGAGTATGGAGTTTATCTTGTATATAGAAAATACTTTTTTGTTTTTTAATCTCAGTAACTGTAGTCTTCATATTTAGGATTTCTAATCAGGTCCTTTAACATCCAGCTATTCTTATTTCATTTCTGCATGTCTTTGCTTTTTTCATAATTTCATATTTCTTACTGTAGGCATGAGTCCTATGTTAGTTTCTCTTAATCATTTAATTAAATGATTTAAAAATTTTCAGATTTTATATCTGATGAAATATTGATACTATAGAAGATCTTATAAGAACATTAATTTCATTTGCAGTTAATTTATGTTTTGATTATTGATGGTATTGGCTATCTTTCTTAGCATTATATATTTTTCAAAAACTGTATTTTGGAGTTGTAGTTTCAGGCTTATTTTGAGTGTTCTTCCCACAGCTGCTCATGTTCACTTTTTCCTTTAGGTTGGATTTTCAGTTTCTTCTACCCAGCCTGCCTTCAAGCTTCCAGTATAGGTCTTATAAAGATGGTGCAGGGCTTGTGCCCTGCAATAAAACTAGGGTATCAGAGTGTCACAGACCTAAGGACTGAGCAAATAGGTGGCTTACTTTAGCTCCAGGTCTTAATGCCATATGAACATCCTTCTGCTTCTAGACCCACAACTACAAATAAATTATAGTCCAAAAAGCAGTTAGCTGCTTTTTTCCCCACTTTTTTCTTCAGCCTTCTTTCAGAGCCCCTTAGCATCAAAGGGTGAAACCAGGCCTGGTTCCCTAACATCTGAAGGGCTAAACTCTTGCTAGATCAAGGCCCCAGGACCAAGGTTCCCTAACATCTGAAGAGCTAAACTCTTGCTAGATCAAGGCCCCAGGAACCCCAAGTCTTCAGTCTTGCTTAGTGCTTTCTCGTTTCTCATTTCTCTTTCTCATTTCTGTTTCATGGAGGTTTCATTTTTTTTTTTTTTTTTTGAGAATGCCATTGTCTATTACTGCTGTGTATTTGAAGTGGAGCAGAGTGGTACTTTGAAGCATGAATTTAGTGTGTCAATTTTACTTCAGGTTTTTAAACCTGATAGGATATTTTAGATATTTCGCCCCTCCTTTCTACCTGCACCCATTCCCCCTGAACATACTGTGGAGGGTAGATTTGAAGGGCGATTAAAGACAAGTAAATAACTTAGCATCCACAGGCAATAAAGGTCTTCAGGGCCTTCACTAAAGGAGGTAGAGGGAGAGAATGGATTTAGAAGATACTTAGTGGGCATAATCATTACACTTAGAAAACCGAATTGGAGGCAGCGTATCTTCATATTTCTAATGTAGAATGGAAATATCGTTCACTGAGAAAAGACTGTAGAGAGACTGGATTTTGGTAGAATAGTGGGTCAGGAATAGAAACAGGAATATCAAGATGTTTTATAATTATTAATTGAAGGCTAATACAAGTTTTTCTAAAGATCTTACTGTATATGTCTTTCTTAGTGATGTATCTCAGTGTCCAGGAGTATTGAATTTACTATATTTCCAAATCTCTTTACATGATGTTCCATGATAAACTTACAAAGTTTCCTCCCTGGCATTTGGGAAGCATTTCCTCAGTGCAGTCATTTATTTTACAAACTTTTTATAAGTCTCTTAAACAGGTAAATAGTTTTGTTATTCATGGAAGTGATAGTCTAATGGAGAAAAAGCTGGGGTTTTTTGTTTTTTGTTTTTCCTCCAATCAGCAGTTCCAGAGTGGAAGTGCTATGAAAGGCAAGTGTAAAGTGCTGTGAGTGTCTGAAAGCAGGGCCTAGCTGAGTCAGAGGCCCAGGTCTGTGTTCGGGACGTGTGGGCGGGGGTTGCTGTCACTGGGAGACTTCTCTGTACAAGTGAATGTGTCAGTTCCACTGCTGCTTGGCTCTCACTGCCATTTTGTCTTTGTGGCTTCTTCTTTCTGGTCATATATTAATTTATTCTTAAAGTATATGAAAAGGAATATATTTGTTTCCAGTTTTTTGCTTGCTACAAGTTTTTTCACTTTGATCACATTTTTACCTTAATTTTTAAAAAATAAATTATATGCTTAAGGGCCGGGAGTTTGGCTCAGTGCCTTAAGCGCCTGCCCTGGCAGGTGTGAGCTTGTGAGTTCAATCCCCGGTGCCGCAAAAAAAAAAAAAATAAATAAATAAAAAAATAAATTGTATGCTTAACTATTATTTCCTTTCCTAAGAAAATTCATCTTTTTTCAGGTTACTATATCCGGGAAAAGTCTAAGCAAGTTATAACATTGCTGATGGATGAACAGTTGCTGTATAAAGAGAGGGAAGTGGCATGTCGGACTAGACGGCGTACCTCCTACTCCATGACATTTCCCAAAAGAATACCTGGTACAGGTAACTCACCAACAGCATGTGCTTCTGCCCCCACACCAGAAATTCCTGCTTCAGAGAAGAAGCATAAGCTTCTTAAGGTTACCAGGCTACGTAATAAAGGTGTGTAGAATCTACTCTGGCCTAAAACACAATAGGTATCATTTAAGAACACTTAACACATTTAAGAATGCATGTAAATGTAACATGTTAGAGTTTATTACCAAATTAATATCATATTAGTACTACTAGTATACTACTAGACGTCATACTGTAGAGAACAAAGAATAATATTCAGTAGAAATTTTATGATTATTTTCAGGATGGAATTAATATTTTACTTATAATTGGCATGTGACAAAGTAGTTTGCTGAGTGCAGAGGTCTGGTTATGTGTACGTGGGCACTATTTGATCCTACAAATCAGGAAATTGAAATTTTCTTAAATGTGCTTCAAAAATCTAAAAATTCTTCCAGGACAATACTTTGTATCTTTTCCTTTGCCTAAAACTTTAAATCGGAATTACTGAACTTTTAAAAAATTGTGTTTATTTATAAAGTTATAATAGAAACCAACAGGAAAATGGATTGATTTTTGACCAGATTTTTTAATTTTAAAGACAGGAAAGTAAACAAAAATAAAAGCAATGATACAGAGTTTTAAAATGGCATAATAAGAAATTAGCAATGACAGAGAATTTCCAAACAAGATAATAGGAGATTAACAATGGTTAATAAGCCGGGCGTGGTGGTGCATGCCTTTAATTCCAGCACTCGGGAGGCTGAGGTAGGAGGAGCATTGTGAGTTCGAGGCCAGCTTGGGCTACAACGCGAGCACAAGGCCGGCCTGAGCTACATAGTGCGACCCTGCCTCAAAAAGCTAGGGTCGGAGCCGGGCGTGGTGGTGCACGCCTTTAATCCCAGCACTCGGGAGGCTGAGGTAGGAGGAGCATTGTGAGTTCGAGGCCGGCTTGGGCTACAACGCGGAGCAAGGCCGACCTGAGCTACATAGTGCCACCCTGCCTCAAAAAAACCAGGGCCGGGAGTTTGGCTCAGTGGCTTAAGTGCCTGCCCTGGCAGGCGCAAGGCTGTGAGTTCAATCCCCGGTGCCGCAAAAAAAACAAAAAACAAACAAACAAAAAAAAAAGCTAGGGTCGGGAGTTTGGCTTAGTGGCTTAAGCGCCTGTCTGGCAGGTGTGAGTTGAGTTCAATCCCTGGTGCTGCAAAAATAAATAAATAAATAAAAATAAAAATAAAAACAATGGTTAATATATTGCGTACTGTTGTCTTCAGAGTAGTTGCTTAGATTACAAGATATAGGCATGCAAAATTAATCAACCAGTATAAGCACCAGCCGATCTTTTCAATGAATTAAAAGAAATTAGTAGTATAGTTATGTTAGCTATCTTGTATGTATATTTTTATTTTCTTTTCCCTTCCTTCATTTCTCCTTTCCTCCATCCCAGTTGTTCTTCCCTTGTGAGCAGTTTCTTCCCCTTTCTCAATATCTATTGCAGATTTTGTATCTTATTTTCTCTTCTGGTTTCTTACACTAGGGAGACAAGACGATGCTTACATGCAAGTTTATTTCACTTATGAGTACATTCTAGTTGCATCCATTTACCTATATAAGTCTCAAGTTTATCCTTCTTTATAGTTAAGTAATACTCCATTATATAAAAATACCACATCTTTTTTATCCATTCCTAGGTTGTTGGTCATTTGGGTTGTTTGCGAGATTTAACTGTTACAAATTGTGCTGCTGTAAAAGTGGGTGCACATATATCTCTGTGGTATGTTGTATTTAATTCTTTTGGGAAAATACCCAGAAGGGGGATAGCCGAGTCAAATGGGACCTCTAATCCTAGTTTTTTGAGAAATCTCCACACTGATTTCCACAGTCAGTGGTTGTATCCATCTGCACTCCCACCGACAGTGGAGAAGGGTTCCTTTTTCCCCTCCAGCCCCTCCAGCATTTGTTATTGGTTGATTTGATGATGGCCATTCTTCCTGGGGTCAGATGAAATCTTAGTATTGTTTTAATTTACGCTTCTTGGATAACTAATGATGTTGAACATTTTTTCATATATTTGTTTGCCATCTATATATCTTCATTTGAGAGATGTGCATTCATCTTAGGTGCCACTTTTAAATTGAGTCTTTGAATTTGGGGGTCCCGATTTTCAACTATTTGTATGTTCTAGATAAAAGTCCTTTGTCTGAGGGACAGCTGGTCAAAGTTTTTTCCCATTCTGTGGGTTTTCTTTTCACTTGTTGGTGATTTCCTTTGATGTGCAGAAACTTTTTAGTAAGATGAGATCCCAATTGTTGATTTTTTGAAGTACTTCCATGCAGTTTGATTTTTGTTCATGAACTCTCTGCCTACCCCCAATGTCTTCTAGATTTCTACCTGCTTTCTCTTCCAGTAGATTTAGTGTTTCTATTTCAATATTTAGGTCTTTGAACCATTTTGACCTTAGTTTAGTGCATGGTGATAGACATGGGTCTAGTTTTAATCTTTCGGCCAGATTTGCTAAAACATCAATGTCATTTTGCCCTGATTTCTCTAGTATAAACCTTGTTAATAAATTGTGCATAAGAAATGGACAATTTGAGGAAGCAAAAACAATCGTGAAATATGACTTAAATATCTGTTGAATGAGATCCCTTGAAATATCCCTTTGAAACTTGGTGCCATAAGTGAAATGCACAAGAATAATGAGGTTGCAAGTGGTGCTAGGTGCTTGCTTCCTGCCTTTATTGCCTAGGTCTAATGTTATGGACCAAGTGTTCATATTGTTAACATTCATATGTGGAAGCCTTGATCCCCCATGTGTTGGAATTTGGAAATGATTAAGTAACGGGAGTGAAATCCTTATGAAAGAGACCCCAGAGACTCTCCCCTGTCCTGTTTCTGCTGTAAGAGGGTACAGTGAAAGGTGAGGAGTCTGTAGCCCCTAAGAGGGCTGTCACCAGAACCTGACCTGATATCAGACTTCCATCCTCCAGAACTGTGAAAAGTAAATTTTTGTTGCTTATACATCACCCATTCTGTGGTTCTTTGGTATTAGCACCCCAAGTGGACGAAGACATCTGTTAAACTAGCACCTAAAAGAACTGGGCAAATTGGTGCATGCCCATAATTCTAGCTACTTAGGAGGTTGAGCCAGGATGATTGTAAGCTTAGAGCTAGCCTGGGAAACTTAGCTAAGACCCTGTCTCAAAAGATAAAGGGCTGGGAATATAGATCAGTGGTAGTGGTCTTGCCTAGAATGCGCAAGTCCCTTGGTTCCACTTGTTGTACTGGGGTGAGGTGGGGACTAAAAGAGCTACAGGTATTCAATAAGAATACCAAATATCAACTAAGTGTAGAAATTTAAAAATATTTGTAGTAACACCAACCCAAGTCAATCCTGCTAAAAATCATGCAGGTACTTTGACTTGGTCAAGGATTCTTAAATGTTCATTCACTTTGTGCTTGTAAGACATTAAAAGAAGTCACCATTGTAATAATAGTAAATATCACCCAAATGCTTCTACAAATAGTGGAGTCTCTACTTTTAGGGACCCAATTCTTTTGAAATAAATCTTCAAAAGAAACAGTTACCCACTCAGAAGATTTCTCATGAAATCCTTGAATTCAGATTGACACTAAAAGCTGAGTAAAATAGCATCATGACTTATCCAGAGTTTCTTCATCCCTTTTGCTATTTCTCTGTTACCTTTATTGCCCTTCTTTCCATTACTCATCCTATTTTCTCCTCTTTCGCTGTAAACACATGATTTATTTTCCGAAATTTGGATACATAGAAGCAGTGTGTACTTCAAGCAGTGAGGGAAGTAAAGTTACTTTCATCACAGAACTAGCATTTAGTGACAGATCGATGTTAACAAAAAAGGAATAAAAATATAAAGATATTAAACATGTCAGATATGAGTAAGTCCAATAAAAAGAGGAAGCAAGGTTAGGGACAAGAGTAACAGGGATGGCTTTATTTTACAGCAAGTAGCAAGGGGAGACTTTGTGAAAGAAGTGACTGTTTAAACAGACATCAGTGTAGTGCGGGGGCAATTGTATTCAGCAGGAGAGGGAACAGAGGGCACCCACCATGACGTGGGACAGACATAGCCCAGGCCATTGTAAGCTTAGGAAATGAGCCCCTAAATCCATAGAGAAGTAACTCATCTCTGAGCTGTTTTATGAGTCATAGATGAAACTAGTTTATTGCTTTATCATCATAATCATGGGGCTTTTGTATACAAAATGATTTTCCCCAGCTTTGTGACACATCTTATTCACTAGCCTGAGCCCTGAATTACTTTTTTTTTAGTGGGAGTTTCTTTTCTTAAAATTTTTTAATTAGTACCTACATAATACAGAATGTAATGCTCATTTTGGGAAATTGTATATGTATATAACGTATATTGATCATTTTCAATCCCTTTACCCCTCCCTCCTTTTCTTCACCCCTCCCCCTAATTCTCTTTCCTGTCTCTAGGAGTACCTTTGAGTTTCCTATCATCTCTCTTTCATTTTATTTATTTTTACTTTCATTTTCTCATATAAGAGAAAACATAATATTTAACTAACTCTAGCTTAGTTTGTTTAGTATCATGGTCTCAAGATCCATTTTCCTATAAATGACATGATTTTATTTTTCTTTTGGCTGAATAATATTCGATTGTGTATATATTCCACATTTTCTGTATCCATTCATCTATTTAAGGGCATCTAAGCTGTTTTCAGAACATAGCTTTTGTGAATTGTGCTGCTATAAACATGGGTATGCATGTATTTCTATAGTATGATGTTTTTATTTATTTATTTATTTTATTTATTTATTTATTTTTGTGGCACCGGGGATTGAACTCACAACCTCACACCTGCCAGGGCAGGTGCTTAAGCCACTGAGCCAAACTCCTAGCCCTAGTTTTTTGAGGCAGGGTCGCACTATGTAGCTCAGGCCGGCCTTGTGCTCGCGTTGTAGCCCAAGCTGGCCTCGAACTCACAATGCTCCTCCTACCTCAGCCTCCCGAGTACTGGGATTAAAGGCGTGCGCCACCACGCCTGGCTAGTATGATGTTTTTAATTCCTTTGGGAATATACCCAAGAAAAGTGTAGCTGGATCAAATGGAATTTCTATTTTCAGCTCTTTGAGGAATCACTGATTTCTATACTGGTTGTACTAGTTTACATTCCCACCAAAAATGCATTTGGCCTCATTTCTTTTTCCTCATTTATTCTTTTTTTTTTTTATGATAACTGTTCTGACTGGGTAAGATGAAATCTCAAAGTTGTTTTTGAATGACTTTGTGTGTGTGTGTGTGTCTGCACGTGTGCATGTGTGTGTGTCTTTTGAGCCAATGTTTCATTGTGTAGTTCAGGTTGGCTGTGAAAACTCTCTTTGTAGCCCAGGCTGGCCTCAAGCTCACAGCAGTCCTCCTACCTCTGCTTCCCAAGTGCTGGGATTACAGGCATGCACCACCACTGAATCACTTTTGACTACTTCTTAAATAAGGTTTTAGTATTATTTAATACCACGAATACATATTGAGTACTACTTACTATCTTCCAGACACTATTCTAGGCATGGTAAGCAAACTGAGTCTATTTCTGCTCCCTTAGAGGTGATATTGTAAGATGTGCAGCAATCTTTCAAATCCGTTTCACAAAAAGCTGTTCAAGAACATTTTGGTCAATGATGGTAGCACTGAAGAATAATATTTAAGTAGTAATCAGTGAATGTTTGAATGTAAAAGCCATCATAAACTTATTTTGAAATCTGTTATTTTTGTTTCATTTATCCATTTTATATGCATGTTTGTGTTTTTAAAAAAGTAACTGGATTAAGTAAATTTAGCAGTACTAAGGATTTCTATGTAGGTGTTTGTAGGTGTTTTAAAGAAAAAAAAACTGATAGTTTGAGAAAGTGGAAGAGATAAGAAAATAAATTGGGAGAAACATTCTTAGTAGAACAGGGAATAGCAAGGGAAAACTCAGAGGTAAGTACATCACTTAGAAATAAATGCATCCAGCTGGGTGTGGTGGTGCACACCTGTAACCCCAGCACTCAGGAGACTGAGGCAGAAAGATTGCCATGAGTTCAAGGTCAACCTGGGATACATAAGTAAGTTTATGAACTCGGCTTTAACTACATAGCAAGACCCTGTCTTAAAGAAAAAAACAAGAAAAAAGAAATAGATGTGTCCATGAGTGATAGTGGTAGAGGCCACAAAATCCTAACAGCTTAAACATAATAAGAATTCATTTGTTCTCAAAAATCCAGAGTAGGTATTCTAACACCGAGAAGACTACCATGTCAGGGACTCCAGGGATCTGTCTGTCTTGTTCCTGTACCAAACTCTGCATTTAATTTTTGCTTCTTGATTCACCTCCACTTCATGAATCATAGCTACTTGGGCTCTAGCCATTACATCTGCATTTCAGCCATAGAAAAGAGTAGGAAAGGTTGACCATGAATGCCTCTTCCCCTTAAGGGCAGTTAAATTGCTTATAGTTGGGGTTCCCAACTCTGGCCACTGACCAGTACCAGCCCATGGCCTATTAGAAACGGGACTGCATAGCAGGAGGTCAGTGGTGGGCCAGCAAGCTAGTGAAGCCAGTGCTGGAACTATATTTGCATTACCACTTGAGCTCCATCTCCTGTCTGATCAGCGGTGGTTTTAGATTCTTAGAGGAGTGAGAACCCTACTGTGAACTGTGCATATGGAGGATCTAGGTTGTGAGCTCCTTATGAGAATCTAACAGAAACAGAGAAAACTGCAGCTCACTTGAATCATCCCACCCCATTCCTACCTTTTGTGGAAAAACTGTCTACTGGCACATAACATTTTGGTTTACATATTATGTAGCGCTTAGTCACATGCATACTCCTAACCGCAAGAGAGGTTGAGATGACATCTTTATACGGGGTAGCCATGTGCACAGATGAAAGTTAAAGATTATATTGTTAAGGAGAAACTAAAATAGATAGCAAATAGTCCCTATTATAGAGGGAAAGAATATAAACAAAAAATAGATTAAGCGGGCCAGGGTATAGCTCAGCAGCACAGAGCTTGCCTGGTAAGCTCAAGGTTGTGAGTTCGATTCCCAGTACCAAAAAAGAAAAATAGATTAAGCATGGTAATATGCAATTGCTTGACTAACTAGAATAACACTAAAAATGTGGGCAGATAGTTAAGTGTTTGTAGAGCAATTTATAAAGGAAATAATAATTGGTATTTGGAAATTTCATTTTTATACAACTTGCTACTAGGAACCATCATGGGTCTTGAAGAACAGAAGGAATGTTTAGCTTAGTCACAGAACTTAGCTTTCTTATTAGTGAAAACAGCTGTTGGTGGAAGATAATTCTTACGCTTTGTGTAGAAATGAAGGAGGCACAAATTGAAGAGAAGCTTTGTAAGAGACAGATCTTTGAATCCAGGCATCCAGGACCTGCTGTATGGCTACAGAATTGAGGAAACAGTAATGTTTAAAGACACCATAGCATATAGAGAGGCAGTGGGTAGTGGCTGATGTATTGGAAAAGAAAGGGAGAAATTGAAAATGACTCCAAAATTTGAGTAAGAGAAAATAGAGGCAAGTGATGCTATCTTACAGATAAATTTCCATCAGAAGGAATTTAAAGGTGTTTCTAGTTTGTTTAGTTATAGTGAAATGTAAAATTGAATCCTTTGCTAGTAATCTGATTTCCAAGTTTTAGGATCTAGTGCTGGAACAGCTGTGCCCAGCTTCTTTGTGGTAAATTTGCAAGGGAAAAGAGGTACTTTGAAAAAGGTTTTATATACACATCACCACTTGTTTTTGTCTATTCCTGGATGTTCCCCCCAAGTTTTACTTCTGGTACATATCTTGGGTGGCTTTTGTTTGGATGCTTTTGATGTTTGAAGGAAGAGATGAGCCAAAGGATAATTGCTCCTTGATTGACAAAAACCACAATTACTACTGAGCTTCTCAGCATCAGAGATAGGTTCCTTTCTGAGAGGCAGTGACTATTACAAAAACTATGACCTCTATCCTCTGGATGCTGTTAGCACTCATCTTTTCCTGTTGTGAGTCTGAGAAGTATCTGCAGTCATCCCCTGGGGACCAAAATTGCCCCTAATTGAGAACTACTGAATCAGTACAATTACAATCAAAATCCAAAACAAAAAGTGTTTTAAAATTGAATTTGATGGAGTGATAAGAAAATGTGTTTAGAGGAATCGAAAGGTCAAGAATAGCCAAAACATTTCTGAAGAACAGTAAGGTGAAGGTCTTGACGTCCTCTAATATTAAGACTACATAAATCAATGATAATCAATGTGGAATTGATGCAGAATCATTAAGTACATGGACCAGTGAAACAACTCAGCACCTAGAAAAAAAAGACCCACACAACTATGAAATCTTAGTAAATGGCAGAAATAGCATTTCAGATTGGTGAGAAAAGATGAATTGCTCAATATTTAACCCTAGACAATCGCTTGATCATACTGAAAAAAAGAAATTAGGTTTCTACCCCCCGCACACACACACGCATACACACACAAATTCTAGATGAATTAAGAACTTAAAAGTAACTTAAATGTGTTTGAAAGAAAATTCAAGAGAATGTCTTTTTTTTACATTGGGATAGGGAAAGATTTTTTAAAACATAGCAGAAAAAGTAGACTTAAAACCTTTTTTTTGCAGTAAATTTTCCAGGGCCTCATGCCTGCTAGGCAAGCACTCTACCACTGAACTGTACCCTAACCCTGTAAAAGTGCCAACTATTAAAAAAAAGTTTTTACAAGTTTGATCACTGTGGAAGACATAATTCTGGGGGAAGCCCCAGTGGTTTAATTTAATCTCCTTCCCTTTTAATATAGGTAGAGCCTGTGAATATGGTTAATGATCGCTTCCATGATTATTATATTACATGACAAAAAACAGACTAGGTGAAACTAATCTAACCATGTGAACCCTTAAAATCAGTGTTTTGCCAAGCAGTAATAGAAGAGGAAGTGAGGGAGATTCTACATGTGAGAAGGATTTGGTGCATCATTACTGGCTGGAAAATGGAAGGATAAGGAATGCAAGAGCTGACAGTGGACCCTGGCCGCCAGCAAGCAAGGAAATGGTAACCTGAGGCCTACAACTGCAAGGAGCTGAGTTATGCCAGCAGTCTGAATCACTGTGGAGTGGATTCTTTCCCTGTCTTCAGAGTGGATTCTTTCCCTGTCTTCAGATAAGAACCCAACTTGACTTTGGCCTTTTGAGGCTCAGAACCTGAGACCTCAGGCAACGTGCCTGGACTTCCAACTTCTATAGAACTGTGAGATAGTAAACAGGTGGTGTTTTAAGCCACTAAGTTTTTGGTAATTTCTTTTAGCAGCAATAGAAAATTAATACAGCTTACTAAATTTAAATTTTTTTGTTGCCTGTGATTTTGAGGTCATACTAAATTTTTTCACAGATCATCGTCAAGAAGTTTTTCCCTAGGTTTTCTAGTCTTTGATTAATTTTGGGTGGACTTTTGCATCTGGAATGAAATAAGAGATCAATTTTTTTCTTCTGCATGTGGATCCTGTTGTCCCAGCACCATTTATAGAAGAGACTTTTTTCCACTGTGTGTTCTTGGTACTTTTGTTGACTGTAAAGTATTTGGATTTCTGGACTGTGTTCTGTTTCTGGTTTATATGTCTGGTTTTGTGCCAGTACCATCTCTTTTGATTAGCTTTTTTAGTAGAGTTTTTTGTAGTAGATTTCAAGATCAGAAAACACCATATAAAAAGTAAAAAAATCACAAGACTGGAGAATATTTTCCAACACATATAACTGACAAAAGATTAGAATACAGAAAATATAAAAAATTCCTTAAACCAATGAAAAAGAGATGGCTGCACAGAAAAATAGATATGAAAATCTCTTCCTAAATAAAAAGAGGAAACATGAGGACAAGAAACTTTCTAAGATGCTCAGCCTTGTATTGTTATATAACAGCAATGATTATAATATAAATTTTATGAAAGGATGTAACAATAACTTGAGAAATCATGAAATACCACATTGTGAAGTTTCCTTATTGTTTCCTGAGCTCTGTTTTCTTCTGTATTTGGGATCTTTATTTGCATGTCACTTTTTCTCCCTTTTTTCTACCTTTTTCCTTCTCTTTTCCTTTTTTCCTACTGGAATATGTTTGTTTAATTGCCAGGCCATTTGATTACACCTTACTCATGTTTAAGCAGCCCTGACTGGGCACTCTACTTTGAAGACAGTAGAGAGTAATGGTTACAGCCTCAGGTTCTACAGCTTTAATGCCTGGATTTAAATCCTGACTACTTATATGATCTTGGGCATGTTACTTAAACTCATGTGCTGCAACTTTATTTCTGTAACATAGCCCCTACTACAGAATCGTTATAAGGGGCTAATATAGCTATAGCACAATAAACTGACTAATTTGCTCAGATACACTGAGTGGGTTGGTTTTTTTAAAAACTTGTCTTAGCCGGGCGTGGTGGCGCACGCCTTTAATCCCAGCACTCGGGAGGCTGAGGTAGGTGGAGCGTTGTGAGTTCGAGGCCGGCTTGGGCTACAACTCGAGCGCAAGGCCGGCCTGAGCTACATAGTGCGACCCTGCCTCAAAAAACCAGGGCTGGGGAGTTTGGCTTAGCAGCTTAAGCGCCTGCCCTGGCAAGCGCAAGGCTGTGAGTTCAATCCCCAGTGCCGCAAAAAAAATAAAAATAAATAAATAAATAAATAAATAAAAACTTGTCTTGTCTGAGACCACTTTTTTTTTTTATCAAGTTGTAGTTTGTGGGCTGTTTCTTATTTTAATCACTTTTTATAGCAAGGAGGAATAGGAGATCTCAGCTAAGGTCATGTGCAATCTTCTTTAGAACACTTTTTGACTTTGCTCTGTTTCCTGAGTCTCTAGTATGGGGTCCTGGTAATCTTACCTAGTTGAGATATGTATCCTTCTTTATAACT
>RJWM01010001.1:0-65391 GCA_004363535.1 Dasyprocta punctata | reverse complement strand
CCATGCTGCTATAAATATGGGTGTGAAAATATTGATGATATCAGATGAAGTTTAGGATTGTTTCCTCCAATTCTGTGAGGTATGCTATTGGTATTTTGATTGGGGTTGCATTAAATCTGTATAAGAATTTTGGAAGTATGAATCATTTTTCATTATATTGGTTCTTCCTACCCAAGAACAAGGAACAACTTTCCATTTTCTTGTATCTTCTTCAATCTCATTTTTCAGAGTACTGTAATTTTCAATGTAAAGGTAGTTTATTTCCTTTGCTAGATTGATTCCAAAATATTTCATTTGTCTTGATGCTATTGTGAAAGGTGTGGTTTTCCTAATTTCTCTCTCGGTGAGTTTGTTATTTGTGTACAGGGATACTATTGATTTTTGAGCACTGAATTTGAATCCAGTTATGCTACTGAACTTGGTTATTAAATGTAGAAATCTTTTGGTGGAGTTTTTGGGTCATAGAATATCTTCTATGTAGAGTATCATCTGCAAATAATGAAAAGGTAATTTCTTTCTTTTCTATTCTTATTCCTTTTATTTCTTTCTCTTGTCTAACTGCTCTGGCTAATGTTTCCAGAACTATAGTGAATATGAGTAGTGTTAGTGGATGACCTTGTCTTGTATCTGATTTTAGAGTGAAAACTTTCAGTTTTTGACCAGTTAGCATGATGTTGGCTGTTGGTTTGTCATAGATGACTTTTATAGGTTGAGACAAAGACCAGCTATTTTGATTTTCTGTAAGTTTTTTAAAATCACGAATGCTTGATTATTTCAAATGTTTTTCTGCATATATTGAGACAATCATGGGATTTTTGTCATTGGCTCTGTTAATATAGTGTATTATATTTATTGTTTTGCATATGTTGAACCATCACTGCACCCCTGGGTTTAATCCCATTTGGTCATGGTGTATAATCTTCTTGATGATTTGCTGCATCCTGTTTGCCAGTATCTTATTGCAGATATTTGTGTTTAGGTTCACCTGGGAGATTGGTCTGTAGTTCTCTTTTTTTTCCAAATCCATTTTTTTTGTTGTTGTTTTTTTGTGGCACCAGGGATTGAACCCACGACCTCGCGCCTGGCAGAGAGGTGCTTAAGTCACTGAGCCAAACTCCTGGCCCTAGTTTTCTGAGGCAGGGTCACACTATGTAGCTCAGTCCGGCCTTGCACTAGCGTTGTAGCCCAAGCTGGCCTCGAACTCACAAGGCTCCTCCTACCTCAGCCTCCCGAGTGCTGGGATTAAAGGCATGTGCCACCACGCCCAGCTTCCCAAATCCATTATTTCAAGGAGAAAAGGAAAAAGAAAGAAGAAAAAAAAACCCTAAAACAAAATTTTAAAACATGTCAATCAGGGGGCAACAATGGTACATACATTGTGCATTGTCATCCCCAAATCATTCACCTAGAGCATAAGACATCTGCATTCAATTGTCCAAACAATACTGGCACAAATCTTTCTCTTCAGTGCACTCAGAGAAATCAATAGTGTAACTATCTTAATCATTTTTATATACATATACATACACATACACATATACATACACATACACATATACATATTGTTTCAGCTTCTAACACTAATAAGACAATATGATGTTTACACAAGTGTGTCTTATTTATTTCACTAATGAGTATTGTCTCAAGCTGCATCCATTTACCTATAAAAGTCTTCACTTTATCCTTCTTTATGGCTGAGTAATATTCCATTGTATAAACATACCACATCTTTTTTATCCATTCCTCAGCTGATGGGCATTTAGGTTGTTTCCAAGATCTATTACAAATTCTTCTGCCATAAACATGGGTGTACATACATCGCTGTGGTATGATGTTTTTAATTTTTTTAGGAAGATATTCAGAAGGGGGATAACTGAATGGTACCTCTAGTCCTAGTTTTTTGAGGAATCTTCACAATGATTTCCACAGTGGTTGCACCAGTCTGCATTCCCCACAACAGTGGGGAAAAGTTTCTTTTTCCCCACAGCCCCTCTGGGATTTGTTTTTGATTGATTTCTTGATAATAGCCATTCTTTTTGGGGTGAGGTAGAATCTCAGTGTTGCTGTAATTCACATCTCTCAAATGACCAGTGATGTTGAACACTTTTTCACATATTTATTTGCTGTTTGTATTTCTTCATCTGAGAAGTGTGTATTCATCTCAGATGCTCATTTTTGGATTGGGTCTTTAAATCTGGGAGGACTGATTTTTTTTGAGTTGTTTATATGTTCTTGATAGTAATCCTTTGTCTGAGGTACAGCTGTCAAACATTTTCTCCCATGCTGTGTGTTGTCTCCTCACTTTGTTGGTGGTTTCTCTTGCTGTACAAAAGTTTTTCAATAGGGTGAGATCCCAGTTGATTCTTTGTAATAATTCCCATGTGATCGGGTTTTTTTTCATAAAGTCTTTGCCTATACCAATATCTTCAAGAGTTTTACCTACTCTATCTTCCAGCAGATTTAATGTTTCTGTTTTAATATTAAGATCTTTGATTCATTCTGATTTTAGCTTGGTACATTGTGAAAGATATGGTTCCAATTTTAATCATCAATATGTGCAGAGTTAATTTTTCCAGCACCATTTATTAAAGAGGTTATCTTTCTTTCAGTGAACGTGTTTGGCACCTCTGTTCAAAGATAAGGTAGCTTAGTGTGTCTGGAGTTATTTCTTCATCTTCTAATCTACTCCATTGATCTTAGGGTCTGTTTTTTATTTTTTGCCAGTACCACACTGTTTTATCACAGTAGCTTTATAGTATAATTTCTTTTTTTAAAATATTTTATTAATAATAAAAGACAAGGCAGAAGAGAATCCCCCATACTTGCTACATTGCCTGTTGTAAAGAGATGCTTGGTTTGCTGACCAGAGGCCTGGCCAAATCTACAAAACAAAAGTTGGTTGATGCTCCTTGGTTGCTATCAATCCAGCCAGACCTCCGAAACAGCAGGTTGCTTACGGGGTGGGGCAGTGTTGTCCCTGATTCCAAGCCCGGGGCCCCTCGCGGGGCCGTTCTCATTCTCCTCCAAGGTCCTGGGGTCAGGACCCCGGAAGGCAGTCCATATTGAGTCCTGATCGGTGCCTGTGCCGCTTCGGCTGGGCGGGGGCCCCTCGCGGGGCCCTTCTCGTTCTCCTCCAAGGTCCTGGTGTCAGGACCCTGGAAGGCAGTCCATATTGAGTCCTGATCAGTGCCTGTGCCGCTCGGGCCGGGTGGGGGCCCCTTGTGGGGCCGTTCTCATTCTCCTCCAAGGTCCTGGGGTCAGGACCCCGGAAGGCAGTCCATATTGAGTCCTGATTGGTGCCTGCGCCGCTCGGGCCAGGCGGGGGGCCCCTCGTGGGGCCTTATAGTATAATTTCAAGGCATGGATTGTGAAGCCCGTCTTGTCTTTGTTGTCCAGGATTGCCTTTGCTATCCTAGGTCTCTTCTGGTACCAGATGAATTTTATGATTGTTTTCTCTAATTCTGTGAGATATGCTATGGAATTTTGATTGGGATTGCATTGAATCTGTACACTAGCTTTGGAAGTACGGCCATTTTTACTATATTGTTTCTTCCTACCCAAGACCATGGGATATCTCTCCATTTTCTAATATCCTCTTCAATCTCCTTTTTTAGAGAACTGTAGTTTTCAATGTAGAGGTCTTTTACATCCTTTGTTAGATTGATTCCTAGCTATTTCATTTTTTTGGATGCTATGGTAAAAGATATTGTTTTCCTAATTTCTCTCTCAGTGAGTTTGTTATTCATGTACAGGATGGTTACTGATTTTTGAGTGTTGACTTTGTAACCAGCTATATTACTGAATTTGCCTATTAAATCTAGCAGTCTTTTGGTGGAGTTTTTGGGGTCTTTTAGTAGAGTATAATGTCATCTGTAGATAATGATAGCTTAACTTCTTCCTTTCCTATCTTTATTCTTTGTATTTATTTCTCTTGTCTAATTGCTCCAGCTAAAGTTTTCAGGATTATACTGAATAAGAGCAGAGAAAGTGAACATCCTTGTCTTGTTCTTGATTTTAGAGAGAAAGTTTTCAGTTTTTGTCCATTTAGTATGATGTTGGCTGTGGGTTTGTCATAGACGGCTTTTATCAGATTGAGATAAAGACCATCTATTCCAATTTTCTGCAGGGTTTTTATGATGAATGGGTGCTGGACTTTGTCAAAAGCTTTTTCTGCATCTATTAAACTGATTATATGACTTTTGTCCTTGGCTCTGTTAATATGGTGTATTACATTTATGAATTTATGTATGTTGAATCATCCCTGTATTCCTGGGATGAACCCCACTTGTACAATCTTGATGATTTGCTGCAGTCTGTTTGTCATTATCTTATTGAGGATTTTCCTATCAATGTTCATTAGGAAAATTGGCCTGTAATTCTCTTTCTTAGTTGGGTCCTTCTCTGATTTTGGTATCGGAGTAATGCTTGCTTTCAGAAATGAATTTGGAAGTATTGCTTTCCTTTCAATTTCATTAAGGAGTTTGAGAAGTAGTAGTGTTAGGTCTTTTCTAAATTGCTTGTAGAATTCAGCAGTGAATCCATCAGGGCCTGGACTTTTCTTTGTTGATAGGTTTTTAATTTCCTCTTCAATTTCATTTATTGATATTGGGTTATTTAGATTTTTACATCTTCTTGATTCAATTTTGGTAATTCATATGTATCTAGTCCATTTCTTCTGTACTTTCCATTTTATTAGAATACAAATTTTCAAAGTATGTATAGATGATTTTATGGATTTCTACAGGGTCTATTGTGATTTCATCCTTTTCATTCCTAATTGCATGGATTTGAGTCTTTTCTTTCCTTTTTTTGATAAGGTTGGCTAAGAGTTTGCCAATTCTATTTAATCTTTCAAAGAACCAACTCTTTGATTCATTGTATTTTTTTAGTTTCCAGTGTGTTAATTTCTGCTCTGATCTTTATAATTTCCTCCCTTGTACAAGCTTTTGGCTTAGCCTGCTCTTTTTTTTTGTAAGTTTGAGGTTCACCATTAAGTTATTTATATGTACTTGTTCTGTATTCCTCATATGGGTATTTACTGCTATAAATTTCCCTCTTAAGACTGTCTTCATTGTGTCCCACAAGTTCCAGTATGTTGTACTGTCATTACCATTCAACTGTAAAAACTGTCTAATTTCTTCTTTAATTTCATCTGTGACCCATTGGTTGTTCAGTAGGGTGCTATTTAATTTCCATGTGTTTATCAAGTTCTTGTGGTTTCCTTTGCAATGGATTTCCAATTTCACTGCATTGTGGTCTGACAGTATGCATGGGATAATTTCAATTCCTTTGCATTTACTTAAGCATGTCCTATGAGTTAGTATATGGTATATTTTGGAGAATATCACGTGTGCAGCTGAGAATGTGTATTCTGATGTTGTGGGGTGGAACACTCTATAGACATATAATAAATCCATTTGTTCAAAAGCTTGATTTAGTTCTAATATTTCATTATTGATTTTTTTGTCTAGTTGATCTGTCTTTTTGTGACAGTGGAGTATTGAGGTCTCTCAATACAATTGTATTAGGGGTTATTTGATTTTTCATGTCTGTTAGTAATTGTTTTATATATTTGGATGCACTGGTTTTTACTGCATATATGATTGTTATCTCTTCCTCTTGGATTATTCCCTTTACGAGGATGTAGTGACCTTCATTATGTCTCTTAATCAGTCTTGTCTTGAAATTCACTTTGTCTGCAAATAGAATAGCGACCCCTGTTTTTTTCTGGGTTCCTGTCACATGGAGTATTGTTTTCCATCCTTTGACTTTTAGTCTATGAATTTCTTTTTGAATTCAATGTGTTTCTTATATGCAGCATATTGTATCTTGCTTCTTGATCCATTCTGCTAGTTTGTGTCTTTTGACTGGTAAATTACGGCCATTAACATTGACGGTTATAACTAAAATGTATTGACTATTCCTTGTCATGTTATTTTCCCATTATTGGCTCTCCCATTTTTCTCTCCTCCTCTAATAGTTTGCCTGGTGGATTACTTCTGTTGGAGTTCATGGAGCTGCAGTCCTTGTTATCTCTTTCTAGAATGTCTTTCAGGACATTTTGGAGTGCTGGTTTGGTGGTTATAATTTCCTCAGATGTTCTTTGTCAGAAGGATCTTACTTCTTCATCAATTTTGAAAGAGTTTTGTGGGGTACAACAGTCTGGGTTGAAAGTTGTTTTTCTTTAGAATTTGAAGTACTTCAGTCCAAGCTCTCCTTGAGAGTTTGTGCTGAGAAGTTAGCTATAATTCTGATGGGCTTTCCTTTATAGGTAATTTATTTCTTTTCTCTCACAGCTTTTAGGATTCTATTCTTGTGTTGAATTTCTGGAATCTCGACTATGATATGCCTGCCTGTAGTTTTTTTTTTGTTTGTTTGTTTGTTTGTTATTTTTTTTATCATTGCTAACTGGAGTTCTATATCCCTTGTTTATCTGTATGTCAAATTCTTTTTCCCCACCAGGAAAGTTTTCTGTCATGATGTATGTGAACATTTTTAAAATGTCATTGGTGGTATCTCTTGCTTGTTCATTGAATCCAATTAATCTTGGGTTATTCTTCTTTGTGTCATCTAGCAGATGCTGAATTTCCACATGGTCCCTTGCTAGTTTTGAGAAATCTTTCTTTTCCTGGTTGCTAGCTGCAAGCCTGTCTTCAGTATCTGAGATCCTGTCCTCACATTGGCCTAATCTGCTTCGAATACTTTCAATGGAGATTTTATTCTCCTGGGTATCTGTTTGAATTTGCTTTATGGATTCCATTTCTTTCCTATGCTGATGTTTCATAGTTTTCTTAAGCTCATCTATATTTTTGTCTGTGTCTCCTCTAACATTACTAAGCATGGTGTGTATTTTGGTAATCTCTGTAGTTATCTGAGAGATTATTTCTGATATCATCTTTTCCAGTCTCATTCAATTGCTTTGTTGTTTCCACTTTAGAGAGACCTGTTGGGGGACTTTTGGAGTGTCTCACCTCACTGATCCCTCGATTTGCCTTTGACAAACTAGAAGTCTGGGGCTGCATTTTCCTTAAGAGTCTTCTCATTTTCTCTCTCTCTCTTTTTTTTTAGTTTAATTCCTGGAGTGATGCTTGTAAGTTGCCAATGATGAGTTGCTTTATTGGCGGTGATTACTTCTTTGATGTATGTTCCAGGTGTAGCTGGTTTTTAGTTTTGAGTTCCCTGGAAGATCTTACCTCTTCAGTTTGTTGGATATGAGATATTGTTGTTTGTTTGGCCTGGTTCTTTGGTATTGTGCCACCATATTTTCTGTGACCCTTAGTTAATCTGTCACATAATACCATGACCAACAGCTCTTTAGAACAATTATGTCAGTTTTGGCTATAGAAGTACCAATAGGATCAAACACAGCCTCAAAAACAACAAACCGAACTAACCCTTAATTTGCAACTTATAGCTATATGAACTACTATTTTGATTATATAATAAGATGTAAAATAAACCAGATAATTATATGCAATATATAAGTCTGGAATGTGTCAATTTTGCCCTTGAGGTTTCCAATTTAAAATAGATTAAGAGAAAATAAAGAAGTGGAAGAAGAGAAACAGAAGTAAGGTTGGAGGACAAAGGGGGATCACGCCAACTTGACAAAACTGGTGAAGACTGAGGGAAGAGATGGAAGAGATAAAAGGAACAATAGAATAGAATCACACCCACAAAGAGGTTAGGAACCACTTCCACACTCATATAAAAACAATAAAGGAGAAAGAGAAAAAAAAAACGGAAGAGAAAAAAAGAACAGTCCACTTTCAGAATTCTCTCTGGGTTCACTAGTAGACAACCTATGGAGACAGAGTCCCAAATTGTTCTGATTTTCCCCAATAAGCCAGCAGTTGCTTTATGGTGGAGTAGTGGATAATCTCAGCAGGCCTGCCCTGAGAACAGACTCATTGGGCTTGCTGCAGTCCAAGCAAGTTCCATGGGTTTGCACCCATTTGGGAACTACTAGAGGAAGGCAGCAGCCATTCTAGGTGCCAAGCTCAGCCAGCCCATCTCCAAGATGGCTCTCAGCTAATCACTCTATCGCCTTGGGAGGACTAAGTCCTCCGCACTCACTGCCAGCCAGGGCAGTCCTCCATGTCTGCAGTTCCCCTCCACTGCTGTGTATCTCTGCAGAGGCCTCCAGCATCATCAGCTGTCGCCATGACTGTGATTGTGAATCCCCAGGTCCAAACAGCTCCTCTCGCACAGTGAGTCCCATCTCAGAGTGAAGGTGTCTCAGGGTGAAGGCACTGCCAACTAGCACCTTCTTATTCCTTGAAGTTTTTCTTTTTACTCTCTCTGTGGGCTTCCATTTGCACTTCAGACTCTTCCTGGGTCCAGGGGACCCACTTCCTTCCTTGTCTTCCTCATGATGCTACATTCCAGTGTCTTGACAGTGACTCTTAGCAAGGCTGTTTTCTCTGCTGCTTGCTGCTCCATCATCTTCTGGTTTCCCTGTTTTTCTCTTTTTCGGTTGGATCCTTCTCTGGCTTTGGTATTAGGGTAATGCTTGCTTCCAGGAATGAGTTTGGGAGTATTGTTTCCATTTAAATTTCATTAAACGGTTTGAGGAACAGTGGCATTAGAACTTCTCTAAACTTCTTGTAGAATTCAGCAGTGAGTCTGTCACAAACTGGGCTTTCCTTTGTTGCTAAGTTTTAATTACACTTTCAATTTCATTGACTGATATTGGGTTATTTAGAATTTGTGTATCTTGGTTAAGCTATGGCAGCTTATGTGTATCTAGGAATCCGTCCAATTCTTTTGTGTTTTCTATCTTACTAGAATACAGGTTCTCAAAGCAGGTATTGATGATATTCTGCATTTCTGCAGAATCTGTTGTGATTTTATCCTTTTTATGCCTAATTGCATGTATTTGAGTTTTCCTTCCTTTTTTTCAAAGAGGCTGCCTAAGTTCTTGTCAATTTTATTTAATCTTTCAAAGAGCCAACTCTTTGATTCATTGGTTCTTTGTATTTCTTTTTTAGTCTCCACTGCATAATTTTTGCTATGAGCTTTATAATTTCCTCCCTCGTATGAGCCTTAAGCTTGATTTGCTCATCTTTTTCTAGAAGGCTGAGGTTCAACATTAGGTTATTTATTTAACTCTTTCTGCTTTCATGATATGGGAACTTACTACTATAAATTTCTCTCCTAGTATTGCTTTCATTGAATCCGATAAGTTCTGGTGTGTTGTATTGTTCTGGTATTTTTGCTTAATTGTAGAAACTGTCTAATTTTTTCTTTAAATTTATCTGTGACCCACTGGTTGTTCAGGAGGGTGTTATTTAATTTCCATGTGTTTATGCAATTTTGTAGGTTTTGATTTCCAATTTTTTGCACTATGGTCTGAAAATATGCATGGAATAATTTCAATTCCTTTGCATTTACTTAAGTATATTCTATTTTTATTTTAAAGAGAAAAAAACCCAGAAAAATCAAGTAGCAAACCAAAAAAAAAATGACAACAATAACAACAAAAAACAACAATAGTGATATAGGTTTTCAAAACAAGATGATAGGAATTTAGAAACCTTCATTTCTTTTTTTTTTCCTGGTACTGGGGACCGAACTCATGACCTTGTGCCTGCCAGGCAGGCACTTAAAACACTGAGCTCAATCCCTGACCCAACATGATAGGAATTTAATAATGGTTGTTATATTCCATATTGTTCACAGTAGTTCCTTAGGTTACCAGATACATGAATAAGACAAAACAGTAAAATGGAACAAAACATTGGATTTCAAAAACAAGACAGAAGGAAATCCTTCACAGTTGCTATAATGCATATTGTTATCCTCCAAATGGATGCTCAGACTATCAGCTTTAGGCCTACAAAGTCAATCAAACAATACAAGAATTAAGTTATTAATTTTTACTTCAGCTGCTATCATTTGAGCCTGAGTTCCTCTGTATCAGCCAGTTGCTTACCAGGGCAGGCAGTTGTTGCTCTTCTTGTCTCTCAGTCTGCACACTGACTGGCTCATGCAAAAGTGTGGTTTGGCTTCTTGATTCATTTCTTGTTCCCCGTGGCTGCCACTGACTCACAGGAAGGCATAGTTTGGCTTCTTGATTCTCTTTCTGTTCCAAAGGGCTGTGCTGGCTCACAGCAAGGGATGGTTTAGCTTCTTGATTCTCTTTCCATTCCCCATGGCTGCTGCTGGCTCATGGGAAGGTGTGATTTGGCTTCTTGATTCTCTTCTCATTCTCCATGGCTGGTGCTGGCTTGTGGGAAGGCATGGTTTGGCTTGTTACTTAAGCATATTCTATGAGCCAGGATTTGGTCTATTTTGAAGAATGTTCCATGTGCAGCTGAGAAGAACATGTATTCTATTATTGTGGGGTGGAACACTCTGTAGACATCTACTAAGTCCATTTGTTCAAAAGTATGGTTCAGTTCTGATATTTCTTTGTTGTTTTTTTTTCGGTCTAGTCGATCTATTTGTGACAGTGGGGTGTTAAGGTCTCCCATTATAATTATATTAGTGCTTATTTGTTTTTTCATGTCCATTAATATTTGTTTCATATAGTTGGGTGTGCTGATATTTGGTACATATATGTTTATGATTGTTATCACTTCCTCTTGAATTGTTCCCTTTGTCTCTTTTGATCAGTCTTGAATTTAAATTCTCTTTTTCTGAAAATAGAATAACTAGCTCTACTTTTTTCCCTGAGTTCCTGTTGCATAGAGTGTTTTTTCCATCCTTCGACTTTTGGTCTATGAATTTCATTCTGAGTAAAATGTGTTTTTTCTTTGCAGAGTACTGTTGGATTTTGTTTCTTGATCCATTCTGCCAGTTTGTTTCTTTTGATTGGTGAATTGAAACCATTAACACTGATGGTTATAACTGTTATATATGGATTTATCCTCATTTTATTTTCCTGTTCACAGTTCCCTTATTTCCCCTCTGTTTAATTACTTGCCTTGCCTAGTGCATTCATTCTGTTGGGGTTCATGGACTTACAATCTTTATTCTTCCTTTCTAGAACGTCCTTCAGAACTTTTTGGAGTGCTGGTTTGGTGGTCATAAGTTTCTTCAACTGTTTTATGGAAGAATCTTATTTCTCCATCAATTTTGAAAGATAGTTTTGTGGGGTATTTAAATCTGGGTTGGATGTTGTTTTCTTTTAGGGCTTGAAATAGTTCATTCTAGCTGGGTGTGGTGGCACATGCCTGTAATCCCAGCACTCAGGAGGAGACAGGAGGATCTCTGAGTTTGAGGCTAGGAGCCTGGGCTACATAGCAAGTTCAAGGTCACCCTGAACTGCACATTGAGACCCTGTTTAAAAAAAATCACTCCAAACTCTCCTTGACTTAAAGATTTGTGTTGAGAAGCCTGCTGTAATTCTGATGTGTTTCTTTTCTCTAACAACTTTTAATATTCTGTTCTTGTACTGAATTTCTGGAACCTTGACTGGTGTTCTTTTCCTTTTATTTTTTCTGCATGGCTGATTAGAGTTCTACATGCCTCACTTTTCTGCATGTCAAATTCTTTCTTCCTTCTTGAGAAGTTTTCTGCCATTACTTTTCTGAACAGATTTTTGATGCCATTTGGGCTACCTCCTGCTTTTTAATTGATTCCAATCGATCTTATATTATTTTTGCATCATCTAGTAGTTGTTGGGTTAATTTTCCATGATCTCTTGCTATTTTAAAGAAATCTTTCTTTTCATGATTGCTCACCTCAATCTTGCCTTCTAGATCTGAAATTCTGTTCTCTCACTGGTTGATTTTGCTATATATACTTTCAAGAGACTTTTCACTTTTCTGGGTATCTAGTTGAATGCCTTTCATGAATTCCATTTCTTTCCAATGTTGGGCATTCATGGTTTCCATCATTTTTCTGAGCTCCACTATTTTTTTTATCTGTATCTATTCTAGATTCACTAACCATGTCCTTCATTATGGTCTTATTCTCAGTAGCTACTTGAGAAATTATTTTGGATTTGATTTTTTAAAAGCCTAATTATCTGCACTGTTACTTTCATTCTTACCACTTCAGAGTCTAGGTTGGTGGTTTTTGAATTGTTCCAACTTATTGCCCCCTGGGTTTGTCTTTGGTGAGCTGGAAATCTGGAGTTGCATTTCGCTTCCATGTCATCCCATTTTTTGTTTTTTAAAATTTAATTCCTGCATTGATGCATGTAAGTTGCTTATGGTAGGTATCCTTATTTCTAGTATTGAGAACTCTTAGCAAATGATTACTATGCAGAGATGTATTGGAGATACAGTTTGCTTTTAGGTTTTGAGTCTGGTGCAAGATCCTGCCTTTTTAATTTATTAGGGATAAGAAGTTGCTGCCTATTTTGCCTAGCTCCTGATTCTTTGCCACTGAACTATAGTAATGTTTATGACCCTCAGGCAATCTCAATTTTGGCATACAAGATAGAATAACTGATCAGTTGTTCACCTGAACAAATGAACAATTTTGTCACCTTAGGTAAAGTAGTATAATCAGTAATAACAAAATTATCAAATACAGTCTAGACTATTTAATAAATGGTGCAGGAAAAACTGGCTTTCCACATGCCAAAGACTAAAACTATACCAATATCTATCATCATGCACTAAACTAAAATTGAAATAGAACAAAGATCTAAAATTAAAAGAGAAACACTAACTCTGCTGGAAGAGAATGGGAAGAACTCTTGGAGACACTGGTATAGCCAAAGACTTAATGAACAAAAGCCCAACCACACAGGAAATATCAGAAAGAATCAACAAATGGATCTCATCTTATTAAAAAGCTTCTGCACAGCAAAAGCAACTACGATTAGAGTGAAGAGACAACCCACACAGTGAGAAAAAAAATTTTACAGCTGTTCCTCAGATAAAAGACTAATGTCTAGGATATATAAAGAACTAAAAAAAATCAGACCTCTAAATTTAAAGACCCAATTCAAAAATGGGCATCTGAAGTGAATAGATACTTCTCAGATGAAGAAGTAGAAATGGCACATAAATATGTGAAAAAAACGTTCACCATCACTGGTCATGGGAGACATGCAAATTAAAACAACACTGAGATTCCACCTCACTCCTGGAATAATGGCTATTATCAAGAAATCAACCAATAACAAATGCTGGTAGGACTGTAGGTAGAAAGAAACCCTTCTCCACTATTGGTGGAAGTGTGGACTGGTATAGCCACTATGGAAATCTGTGGAGATTCCTCAGAAAACTAGCACTAGAGGTTCCATTTGATCCAGATGTTCCCCCTCTTCGTACAGTCCCAAGAGAATTAAAAGTATCATACTGCAGGAATATATGCACATCTTGAGACCATACTCTTAAGTACAATAAATCAGACAAACATGTAAATATTGCATTGTCTCTCTGGTGGGAGAAACTGAAAGGGTAAATAATTACCAAAATGTATAGCAGGGGCCACCACTGGGATGCTTGCTTCCCTCAGGTCACCAGTGTGGGCAGGGAGAAACAGCCAGACCTGCCCCTGCACGTCTGCTGCCATCAGGGTGCTTGCTTCCCTTACGTAACCAGTGTGGGTAGGGAAAAATAGCCGGACCAGCCCCTGTGTTCCTGCCACCATTAGGGTGCTTGCTTCCTGCAGGCAGCCAGCATGGGCCGGGAAAAATAGCCAGACCCGCCCCTGTGTTCCTGCCACCATTGGGGTGCTTGCTTCCTGCACGCAGCCAGCATGGACAGGGAGAAATAGCCAGACCCGCCCCTGCACTCCTGCTGCCCTTGGAATGCTTGCTTTCTGTGGGCAGCCAGCATGGGCAGGGAGAAACAGCCACATATACCCTGTGTGCCTGTAGGCCACCACTGGAGAAACTTGATTCCCATGGGCAGCCAGCACAGACTGGGAAAAATCAGACAAATATGCTCCTGCATGCCTGCTGCCATCGGGGGAGTCCTGGTGTAGCCACACAGGCCAAGAAAAGAAGTAGTCCTACCACCATGCACCAGTGGCCATTGGGGAAGCCTCAGTGTAGCCACACAAGCCTGGAGAAGCCCACCCCACACCCCACTGCCTCCCTGGGAACTTGGGTTCAGAGAAACCCAGGTGCCTGGCCCATTGCCTTGCACTGCAAAGGGACAGCCAACACGGGAAGTGCCTGGAACCCCCACAACTGGCTTGTCAGGAGGAACCCAGGAAAATGTCTAGATGAAGGAACAAAAGGCAATCTCAGACTGCCAGCCCACACAGAACAAGTCTGAGAGATATAAACATGGAAGAAAATGGAAGGCACACACCTGAAATCTCTGAGAGAAAAGCAACTGAAGTGAAGAAACAATTTCATGAGGCTGTAAAAATAATCGAATGAGAAATATCATCTCAGGTAAAAGAAGAAATCACAAACATAATGAAAGAATTGCTGAACATATCTAAAGAAGACATAGATAAAAAAAGAGGAGCATAGGAAAATGATGAAAACCTTGAATGAGCAATACAGGAAGGAATTACAATGCATGAAACAGATTCAAAGAGATATCCAGCAAATTAAAAACCCCACTGAAAGCTGGCAAAACCACTTGAAAGAGTCTGAAAATAGACTTTCAGACCTTGAAGACAGGAATGCAGCTAGTGATCAGGAAAGGAAAGATTTCTTAAAAATAACAAGGAACCAGGAAATCACAATTCAATGGCTGCAAAATGACACAAAGAAAAATAATTTAAAACTTATAGGTATCAGCAAAAAAGCAGGGACCAACAAAAATGACATAAAAAGACTATTTACAGAAGTAATAGCAAAAGCCGGGCATGGTGGCGCATGCCTTTAATCCCAGCACTCGGGGAGGCTGAGGTAGAAGGAGCGTTGTGAGTTAGAGGACGGCTTGGGCTACAACACGAGTGCAGGGTCAGCCTGAGCTATACAGTGTGACCCTGCCTCAAAAAACTAGGGCTGGGAGTTTGGCTCAGTGGCTTAAGTGCCTGTCTGGCAGGCGCAAGGTTGTGAGTTCGATCCCCAGTGCCACACACACAAAAAAGAGTAATAGAAGAATACTTCTCAAACATGGGAAAAGGACCTGGCACATAGATAAGTGAGGCATACAGAATTCCAACTAGCCATAACCAAAATAAATCTACACCCAGACATACAATAATCAAGCTCCCAGAAATTCAGCACAAGAACAGAATATTAAAGACTGATAGAGAAAAGAAACAGATCACCTATAAAAGAAAAACCATCAGAATCACAGCAGACTTCTCAACACAAACCATGAAGTCAAGAAGAGCATGGAGTGAAGTGCTTCAAATCCTGAAAGAAAACAATTTCCAATCCAGATTGATGTACCTTGTAAAACAATCTTTCAAAATTGATGGAAAAATGAGATACTTCCATGATAAAGAACAACTGAAAGAATTCATGACCACCAAACCAACCCTACAAAGAGTGCTGAAGGATGTTCAAGGAAGAGATAAAGATGATCACAGTTTCAGGAACAGCAGCAGAGGGAGATCACCACACATGGCAGGCAATGGAATGGAGGGAAAAAGTAGGGAACCAACAGCAAGAGCATAGCATGGCAGAGATGAACCAACGCATGCTGGTTGTAATCATTAATGTAGATAGCCTTAATTAACCAATAGAAAGAAACACAGAGAGAGTGGGTCAAGAAACAAGATCCATCAATATGCTGTACACAAGAAATACATTTAATTTAAAAGGAAATTCATAGACCAAAAGTCAAAGTAGAGAAAGCAATGTTCCATGTGACAGGAAACCAGAAAAAAGCAGGGGTAGCTTGCCCATCAACCACAGAATAGATAAGGTACGGTATTTTTATGCAATGGAAAGCTGCTCAGCTATAAAGAAGGATAATCTCGAGGCTCTTGTAGGTAAATGGAAGCAACTTGAGATCATATTCACAGGTGAAATGGTTTGGACTCATATGGATGAACACTGTACTATCTCCCTAGCCTAAAAAACTGAAGGAGTTAGTGGGATCCAAAATGTATGATAGATATTGTGAAAATGAAAGGGGAGGAAACATTTAAAAATGGAAGATGGTAACCATTGCTAATTTCCCGTTATCTTGTTTTGAATTTCTGTATTGTTTTTATTGTTTTGTTAGGTTTGGCTTCATTCTGTCTTGTTTTGTTTGATTTTATTGTGTCTGATGGTATTGGCAGCTATTTGAAGATAGTAAGATTATATTATGGTGGCCATTGATGATTTCCCATTATCTAGTTTTGAAGTCCTGTAACACTTTCATTGTTTTGTTTTGATTGGTTTTATTCTGTTTTGTTTTGTCTGATTTTATTATGTCTGATGGTATGGACAGCTATTTTGAAGAAAACAAGAAACATAGTAGCCATTGTTGATTTTCTGTTATCTTTTCTGAAGTCCTGTGTTCCTTTCTTTGTTCTGTTCTGATTGGCTTTATTCTGTTTTGTTTGGTTTTATTCTCTTAAAAATAAAGTTTAAAAAATGTATAATAGATATTGTGAAATAGGAAGAAACTGTTCAAAGGAAAGGAGAACTAGGGAGGGGGAAGGAGGAAGGGAAGGGAGGGAAAAGAAAAAATGAGAAAAGAAGGATAAAATGGGAATGAAGCTTTGTAAATAAGGAGGGAAAGAGGGGTTGAAGGGAGAGGAGGGGAATGGGAAAAACAGAGGAATCACAATATATCATGTACAGGTGCACATTCCCTATTATGAATGTGACCATTATATATATCTAAATAGTACCAATAAACAATAAAAAACACAGCCTAGATAATGACAAACTGTGGTAGCTATCAGTTTGCCACTTTAAACTGTATTAACAAAATTTGTGATTATATAACAAAATCTAAAACAAACCAGAAATTTATATGCAGTCAGTATACCCTCAGTGTGGCAATTTAATGCTCAGGGATTAGGGGAAAAACAGAAGAAGAGAAAGAGATTAGAATCAAGGCTGAAGGCAAAGGAAGATTATGCAAGCTCGAGAAACTAGTGAAGAAAACAGGAGAGAAAGAGAGAAGAAACAGAAAGACATGCAGAACAAAACAACGACAACAAAACAAACTAGAAACAATATTCACACTCATACAAAAACAAGAACAAACAATCAAGAAAAAGAGAAAAAAGTGCAAAGAAAGGAAGAAAAGAAGAAGAGAAAGAAAAGTCCACTTTAGGGTGTACATGTTGGCTGAACCCAGAAAGCCAGCAGATTGATGGCGGGGTGATGGATAATAGCAGCAAGCCTGAACCTTTAGTTACACTGAGGTTCAGGCTGCTTCTGGTTTCTGGCTGTGAGACTAGGACCTGAGGTTTTAGCTTGCAGCCATCTGGGTACCTTTTGCCAGCTTGAATTTGGCCCTCTGCTGGCTTGAACGTGGCTCCCTGATCTCTTGCCAGCTTGAACCCAGCTGCCCCTCACCCTGACACTGGAAGTCACTCAGTGAAGCCAACCTGCAATTGTTCTGAGTTCTCAGTTGAGTTGGCCCCTTTCCAAAGTGGCCTCCAGCCAATTGCCCTCTTCTGGAGGACATCTGAACTGGAATAACTTACCAGCTGCTGCAGTACTGGTGCATCTCTCTGTGGAGGCCTGAGGGTTTACCAGTCATTGTGCGTGTTAGCTCTGGGCTTCCCCTCCCATGCTGTGAGCCAGACTTCACGGTGTAAGTGTTGCTTGCCACCTTCCTCTTCTGCGTTGAGGTCCCTCTTTTTGCTCTCCCTGTGGGCTCAAATTCTTGCTTAAGATCCTTGCTGGGTCCTGGGGATGCAATTTTCTCCTTCTGCTCTTCCTCACATTGTGCTATATTCCAGCATCTGGACTCCAAATCTCGGAGAGGCTGTTTCTCTGCTGCTCACCACTCTGCCAACTTCCTAGAAGTTTATCCCATTGTGGATCTTCACAAGACATCTGCTTTCCTTCCATCCAAAAGTCTTTGTGAATTTCCACTAGGAAAATATAGGAAAGGCCAACACTCAGCAATCAAAACCTTCCACTGTAGGCTGCTTTTTCCAAACATTTCTTCTATTGCCTGTTGTGAATCTCCCCTCTAATACGACTGGCTCACTTACCACTACATACACATACCAGACCCTTCCCGTTTTCCCAGCTTTTCCCTATACTCTTCCAGCCCTCTGCTCCTCCTTTCTCTCCACTCATGCAGGATCAGATGGGCTTCAATAACAGTAACAGTTTTGATTATCTGGATTCCTCATGCCACAATCATCCTGAATTCTTTATTGTCTTTATTTACTTTAATTTACTCCTGGATGGAGATATGACAATGACACCATGCCATACCTTTCTCAGAGAACAGGGACTCAGCATGCTATTGCTCAATCTACTAGAGTTTCACAATTTCATAGTGATAAAAATGATAAAGATGACTTTGTCATTAAACATGTTTGAAGCTGGATATGGTGGCATTTATCCCAGCTATAATCCCAGCAGTTGAGAAAGTTGAGGAAGGAAGGAGGATCACAAATTTGAATCCTGCTTGGGCAATGTAGAGAGACCCTGTCTCTAAATTAAAAGGGATGGTAGGAATGTATCTCATTGTGAAGGCCTGGGATTCAATCCCCAGTACAAAACCAACCAACCCAACAAACTTTATTTCCAGCAGGACTTGGGGATTTTCAGATAATGAAAGAAAAGGAGGTTTTCTTTTTTAAGTTTTTTTTCTTTCTCCTGAGTGGATTATATAACCCGCAATTATTTCCAGTGTTAAAAAAATAATCCCTCTGAGCTCTTTTAAATGACTCAAACATTGGAATGATTCATTAGTTAAAAAAAAAAAAAACTATTGTGACCCTTCCAAAATATAAAAGCAGCGAGGAGGGGAGGAAAGGAGGATAGAAGGAAGAAAGGAAAGAAGGAATGAATGAATGCTGGCTGTATTTACAAAAAATAAACTACTTTTATTTTTTCAATATTGTGAAATAACTGGAGATGTACAAGAGTGAGCTATTTCTGTGCCTTTGGAAGTAAGTAACAGAAAGAAAGGAGGTTCTAGAGAACACATCCAAAATCCAGAGCTCTTGTGGTCAAGGCAGAGCTTGGTTGGAATACATGGTGGCCACCTCTCCAGTGCATGTTTACCTCTCTCTGCTCCATTCTGTCCACCCCCTCTTGGGGAGGGGGTGTCACAGAGCCCAGCCAGCAGGGTTACTTGACTGCTGTTATCCAGAAGAGAAGACTTTGGGTTTGACACTCAACTGGTTTCAGTGCAGGGAACAAAGCATCTTTGGGCACTTTGCAGGCTCTGCTATGCTTTGCTCGCTGTTCGGTGTTTTGGCAGGATGGGTCCTGAATCACTTCCTTTGCTACTCATGAGCCTTTCTGTCTATGTGGCCTCCTGCTTTCTCTCTGCCTTCCCACCTGTCAACTCATCTCTTCTCCAGGCCAGGTACATGTTACCTGGTGAGTCAGGGAAATTTACCTTCTTTTGTGACTTTTTCTTTGTGTCTTCACCACTCTTCTCCCAAGCAGAATTAGGTACTGTTTTAGTCTCTGGGACTGGGACATTTTTAAGGAATAGTTATTTACTGGCTCACATTTCTGGAGGCTGGGGAGTCCAAGAACACAGCGTCAGTGAAGACCTAGTGCTGCTTCAATTCGTGGCAGCAAGTGGAAGGCCAAGAGGATGCTTGCAAAAAGGCAACTCTAGGGGCTGCCTTGCTCTAGAGCAGCCTGCTCTTATGGTAAATAATCCCCTAAGAACTGCCTTAAATCACCTCACAGAGGTCTCACCTCCCAACTCAGCTCAAGGCTGACAAATTTCAACCTGAGTCTCAGGGAGGACAAACCATCTTCATACCACAGCAGGACCTCTCCATGGCTCTAACAGCACATGTATCTCTGTGCCAGCAGTGGTCTGGTGCCTGCAGTGTTGGCATGGCTACCTCTCCTCTCAGTTCCCTAGCTCTCCTCTCTACAGGGCAAGATCTCTGTTACATCCACATTGGGCATCCTAGAGCCAAATACAGTGAAGAGCTCATCCCGAGCACCTAGCAAAGGCTAAATGAAGGAATGGAAGGCACTGGAGCTTCTTTCATCTGCACTTGGTGTCAAGACCGCAGGAAACTTACGGCTTCTTTCTCCATTCTTGAGGGGCTACCCTTCAGCACAGAACGTAGGCTGTGCCCTCTAAATATTTTCCTCAGACAGCTTCCAAAATTACATTTTTCTGCATCACATTAAAAGAGTTGATTCTCAGGAGGGACAGCCTGTATAAAAAGGAAGCAGCAGCCACCTGGAGGTGGTATGGGGATAAATGACCAATTTTAAATGCAGTCCTAAAGCATACCCTATAGACCTTTGCCCTATTGTTTTTTTCTTGGTGGCTCTTAAAAACCAAATTAAATACTGTTGTAGTCAGGGTTTACATGAGAAAAGATTTAATATGGGACACATAATTTATGGGATTATTTCATAATATTCACCCAAGGAGTCAAATGCAGAGTATGTGAGATCTGTCTACACACTAGAGACACAAAGAATCCAACTGAGGGCCTGGATCCTCTGGCAAAGTCCTGCACGAGTCCAGTTGAAGACCTAGAGTCCATGGCCACGTCCTCTACAAGTCCAGCTGGAGGCGTAAAGCCCACAATGCCTCATGCAAGTCTGTATCAAGGATCAGCACTGGGAAAGCCCAAAGGTCAGTGGTGGAAGCTAGAAAGTCTGTGCCAGCAGGATAAAGGATCTTGCCAGCAGGCTGAGGTATTTGCACTGGAGCCAGGAAGTGATGCTCAAGGTAAGGACCCTGAAAAGAACTGCAGCCATCCTCAGTGACAGTGAGGACCCCAGCTCCTTCGATGCTGAGAATAGCTGAGTTCACATCAGGAAAACCAGAGTAGCAATCTTCTCCAGGAGGATCAATGGCACATCATCTTCCCCTCTAGTTTTCTTTTTATGCTGTTGGCAACAATCCTAAGGAGGGTTTTCCACACCCACTACCACCAGCTGGGTGTTACAAGTTGACCATTAGTTAATTCACCACAAATACCTTGGATCTGTTAGGTTGAGGATTTTTCTCTTGAAAGAGAGCCAGAGGCACTGTCAAATTATGGAAATGTATGATTTGGGAGGATTCTCTTAGAAGACTTTCTAAGAGTGATAGCTCCAATAGTTTCCAATCTACTTTTATTTTTTTATTTTTTACTTTTTATTTTTTTGTGGCACTGGGGATTGAACTCATAGCCTCGTGCCTGCCAGACAGGCGCTTACACCATGGAGCCAAACTCCTGGCCCTGGATTTTTGAGGCAGGGTTGCACTGTGTAGCTTAGGCCGGCCTTGCGCTCGCATTGTAGCCCAAACCGGCCTTGAACTCACAGTGCTCTTCTTACCTCAGCCTCCCCGAGTGCTGGGATTAAAGGCGTGCGCCACCACGCCCGGCTCAATCTACTTTTCTTTAAAATAAATTGAAAAATTAACTGTGGAGGTGATATTGGAAAATACAGAAAATGCAGAGGAAATAAGCATTCACCATGGTTGACACCCGCTGAAAACTACTGTTAGTGTGACTTGGGAATGGGCTTGAGTTGAAAAGGAAAATAAGGAAAGATATATTCCTGGAAAAGTGAGTACTGCTGGCTCTTTCTCAAACATCATGGTGACAGTGCTGGTGATGCTGAGCAAAGAAGAGGCAGTCATGGAAAAATCGTTTTATTTGACGAGATGAGCAAGTATAGAGAGATTTCCATAAAACTACTCAGAAAAGAGGGGGTGACCTGAGCAAATTCAACATCAGGAAAAGAAGCCAACAAGGAGGTTTTACTGAACACATATGGAGGCTTCCAACCCAAGAAACCAATAAAAACATTAATTTTTTAAAAATCGCCAAGTAAATTATCTGAAACGAAGCTTCTCTCAAAGCCAACTCAGGTTTCTAATGACTTCCAACTCTTTCATCCTGTACTTTTTCACCTGGCCTTCTCTCTCCAGACTTGGTACTACAGCTGATGAGTGTGGAAGGGCTGAAGCCACGGCTGCCCCTCCCATCATCACCGTGCCTGCATCCTGATGCTTGCCCTTTCCTCGGCACTTACTCGCTCCTTTGGATGATTTGCTCACTTCCTGGGGTCCTAGGGCTCCCCTTCGGTCTGGGACCTTTGGGCTCTCAGAAGTTGCCTTGTCTTCCTGACCTCCTAACACGTGCGGCTGTGACTTCCAGTTTAACTTGTCACTAGGGCTCCCCTCAGCTTGGCTCCCCTTGCCTCCCTCTGTTTCCTGTCATCTCATCAGCTCCACTGTTCTCTGTGCAGGTCCCTCTCTCCAGTCATCAGCTGCTCCTCATGCATATATCACTTGCCCTGTCTTTGATCAAAACAAGTTCACTCCCAGGGAGAAAGAGGCTGCTCTACCAGCCCCCCTGGCATCTCCAAATCGGGGTCTGCAAGTGTCTTGTTCTTAAGGTGGGTGAGGTGTTTCGCATGTTTATGCTGTTTTGCTATTTATGTCCTGGACTTTCTGGCAAGGGAAATACTAAAAAGTCATTATTTTATTCAATGCTTAGATGTGCCAGAATTTTTTTTTTTTTTTTTTTTTGAGACAGGGTCTCACTATGTAGTGCAGTCTGGCCTTGAACTCACTTATGTAGTGCAGGCTGGCTTTGAACTCATGGCGATCCTCCTGCCTCAGTCTTCCAAGTGCTGGGATTACAAGCATGTGCCGCCATGCCCAGCACATGTGTCTTTTAAAAAAAGGCACAGGCAAAAGGAGAAGAAAGCAGCTGAGGCCACTAAGGTGCTGTGACTAAAGGTGTCTAAAGAAACCCTCTCTGCCTTCAGGGTCTTCCTTGGCTCAGCTTCTCCTGGTGAGTCCTCCATCAGAACATGGCACTAGGCAGCCAAGGCTGTCACCTTTGCCTGTCAACCCCCCTCTCCCATCTGCACCCTTAGGTGCAAAGGTTTCTGGGAATGGCAACATTCTAAGCAGTTAACGGCTAACGGCTTCCCAGGGGATCCTATTCCACAGTGACATTTGGCTGAGACAGTGAAAGAGAAAGGTCCTTCAGGATGAGAGGGGGAAGGAGAGATTAACAAGTGTGGGGTGTCACGGTGGGAGTCTCACTCTGCGCCAGCCATTCCTCTGTACTGCCCAGAGGTACCACCAAGCTCAGCCCTGCAGGGGACCCAGAGATGAATCAGACATAGACTCAGCCCATGAGGAACCTCCTGTCTAGTGGTAAAAAGTGCCACACGCATAGCAAAGGCAAATCCATGGGACTTCAGAAGAGAGAAAGACACAGGCTGGACACAGAAGAAGGCCTCCACGGGTAGGGCATATCTGAGCTGGATCTTGGAAGATGACAGAGAGGCTTCCAGAGGCACAACTGGAACTAGTGTTGGTTTTGCAGACAGAAAGCCTGTCTGAGGCTTGATCTATGACTCTATGACACCTTCTCTAGTAACAGGACCCTGAGGATGACATTTTGTCTAACATTTTCTCCTGTGTTTCCCAGATGGAAACAGGCCACTATTTATATGAAGTGATGGCTAAACGTCAACTCAGACTTGAATTTGAGACAGGCCAACCCTTAAACCCACCATCCTCTGAATCTCTGACTTTGTAACACACCTTTGGGCCTAGGCCAGGTCTCAAATAATTCCTTCAGGGGAATAATGCTCCTTCCCAGTAGAATGGAAGATAGAAAGCTTGAATTTGCAATTGTTTTGATGTTTATTTGGTGTCTGCCAGGACTGCAGTATGGACATAGATCATGAAGACTCTGTAGGCTGACAGAGGTGAGAAGCCTGGAGGTGACAAGAGGTGGGGAAGAAATAATGAGTTGCTT
Source organism: Dasyprocta punctata (assembly GCA_004363535.1). Classification (NCBI taxonomy): domain Eukaryota; kingdom Metazoa; phylum Chordata; class Mammalia; order Rodentia; family Dasyproctidae; genus Dasyprocta; species Dasyprocta punctata. The sequence continues at coordinate 41,682 of RJWM01010001.1, read as the reverse complement.
GGTAAGAACCCAAAACAATGGTCAGAAAAGGGTAACTGGGTGATAGACGGGGAGATGGGAGAAGTCTAGACTTCCCTTTCCCTTTGTTGTCATTTTGGACTGTAGCTTTGTCATTTTGTGGAAATTACAGAAGGGATCTGGTGAAATTTTTTTCTCTGGCAGAGAAATCATTATAGAAATTTTGAAGTACTTTGTGTAACTTTAAAGAACAATTTTTATTTAATCCTTGGTGACAACACATACTCTGAACTTTTATTTTTTTAATCCCAGCACAACTAGTAGTTTTAAGGATTCTAGTCATTCCCGGTGGACCGAACTTAGCCAGTAATAACCATAACCTTATAGAGACAAAGCAATCTAATGATACTTAATGAAAAAGAAGTTGACTGATCAGTCAGGTCTAGTTAATCACATGGTGAAGAGTAGAAGGAAGATTTGGGCCTGAGACAGCAGTGGTGTGTTTTAGATAGCCACATAAAGAAGGGAGGGCAGGCACGATGGGTCAGCCACAGCAGGATCAGTATTCAGGGCCATGGCCCCTGCCGCCAAGAACCCTCAGGAGAGGAGAGGGGCATGCATTCTCTGCTTCATCTTTTCTATACTGAGTTTGCTGGAACAAGCCTTCTTTTTAGAGGTGTAGACCTGGTATCTAAAATGAAGCAAAACCAGTCTCTAGTGAAATTAGGCTTGAAAAAAGCTAACCTGTCTTAATTCGGAAAGGAAGCTTTGTGTTATCTCTGTAGTACCCCTGTGTGGGGCAAACATGACCATGAAGGAATGCAAATAATCTCAGAATATTAGAGAGAGGACAGAAATAACAAGGGGCAACATAGCTGAGTCTAGTGTGAGAAACTGGCCTTCAGGGATTTTCCCACATGGGCATTCTTCCAGTCTCCAAACTTCATTTTCCCAGCATCTGTCCACCTCCAGTAAGTTGTGTCTAAAGTCCAGATTTCCTACACACCTCCCAAGCTCAAGCAAAGGCACTCCTTAATACTGGATGTGTGATGTATTCCTTTGGATTTCTTTTGACAGCTTCCATTTATCCTGAATCGGCTACATGATCTTCCCTCAGGAGGATTTCCCTTTCTTGACTTTTTGCTCACTTCTCTTCACCTCTTTTCCTTCCTGCTTTTTTTTTTTTTGATTGCACTCTTCTAGCTTTCAATCGTACTGGCATTCAATTTGCATCATGGCCTACTGTCATTCTCTCTGAGGGTGATAATTTTCTTAAGGAAAAGTTACTGATACTATATTTTTTTTAAACAAAAAAATAGTGCATGAACAGAGAGCCCCAAGCATTTGGTAAAACTAGAAAAGTGAAGGAGACGGATGCACTTTAGGAAAAAGGGTGTCATTTGAAGAAGGAAGGGCGGCGGGAGCAGAGGGCCTCATGGTAGGGAGATAAGACCCTCACTAACATGCTACCCAGCTTTTGGAGTTTGGGGGAGCACCCAACCAAACGACTGCTGAGCCTAGGGGTGGGAACACTGGCTCCCATAGGACACTCACGGGAGGGTCTGTGGTGGAGAGGACAGGAAAGATTTCACTGGGCAGAAGTGGACATGAGAGAGTTTTGCTCATAGCAGCTCATGAGGCCACCCAGTCACCCCAAATACACTCCTCCAGTAGCCCATCAGCTGGCCTGAGAGTCCTGAGCCACCAGGAAGTACCGTGGCCAGTTTGAATAAAAATCTTTAGATAATTTTCTTCATAGAAATCCATAAAATGAGTTTCAAGGGGTAACTGACCTTAAGGAGTGCTTGAAAGAGAAGGCAATTTGTGATCTCAATCCATCTTCTTTGGGGTCTTCCTGTACTTTTCTATATAAGCTACTGAGTGCTCTGTGCTTACACCATAAACCATAGCAAACGAGAGCGCTGTCAAGCAGTCTGCTAGCTTCTTCTAGAGCTTAAGGCTCTTAACATCACCTTGGTGCTTTTCAACTATTTCCAAAGATCATCTCTAGAAGAGATGGCTGGGTGTGACAGAATGAGGTTCAAGTCACTGTGCAGCGAACTGCAAGTAAATGGAAGAGTGCCAAGCAGCACTGGGGTTACAATAAGCCAGAAAATTGGCCCTTGTTTCTTCAGCAATTAAGCTCCTGTGAAGGGCCTTCGCACTGAGGCTGCACTCTTGAGTGTGGAGGGGAAAGGCATGCAAAGCTCCTCCTCGCCGTGTCTTTGGAAGGGCACAGCAGGGCCACAGATGTACAATGTGAGCAGCGTTGACACAGCAGCCCTGAAAACATAGCCCATATTTTCCATCCCCCAGCTGACCGGATCGAATGCAACTTTAACAGCTCCATCAGTTTTCCCCTAAGTTTCCATTCTCTCTGAAGACTCAACATGTGAAACAAACATGTCAGCAGTGCTCTAGAATTCTTTTTAGCTTGGCTCAGTGCAATGCCACATGTAATTCCTCCTTGGTGACCTAGGAGGTGGTGTTGGATGCTCCGGATCACTTTAACAAGTGGTCTCCAGATAGCTTCCTGCACTCCAGGTCAGGAAGTTTAGAGAGGGAGTTCCTAGGGGTCTGGCGGTCATGGAGTCAACTTTGCTTTTCCTTGCATTGGAACCTGGCTGGAGTAGGATCCTCAGGCCTGTCCAGTCTTCAGTGCTTTCAAGTAAGGAAACTTGTCTTCTCTGTGCAAACCAGTCATTTCTCTGTTGCTATGAATGCTCCTCCCTCATGACCAACTCCAGGAATAAGTGCTGCAGAATTAAACCTTTCCTCATGAAGCTCTTCATGCTCACGTATGGTATCATTCAGGAGAAAGTGGAATCTAACTTGATCCCCATTATTTTCTTGTCAGGTCCACAAATTACAAGCCAGGTTGCAGTTTCCTTAAAATCCAGTGCTGTACCTAGGTGGACACAGATGCAGGTATACATGGCTTAGCTGCTAAAAGGGCATTAAATCACTCTGTCACTTACACCATTGAATTTCTGCCAGGTTTCCATACCACGTAATATACAAGAGCAAAAACCACATTGATTACTTTGTACTTCAGTTCTGAGGTTGCAGTGAGAGTTCTAAATGACCAAGGAAGAATCTTGCCTTTGTCACCCTGGGTCCTTCTTAGGTTTTCTATGGGTCTTAAGCTTGCTGACCATATCACAGAGCTGAACAATATGCATGACCATATTGTCAGGGCTACGGGGATGGTGCCTCCTAAGGTTAAGCTTGCTGGCCTTAGGTACCTCTGCAAGGGCGAAACGATGCAGGTAGCACTTCGGCAGGAGGCAGAAGTGCAGTGTCCTCTTGAATGTGTCTCCTCTCTCTAGAGACTGAGCCACGCTGCTGCTGGTTTGCTATGGTTTGCTTGTTCCACTGCTCCATCTTAAGAGCCTGTAAGAGCTGTGGAGGCAGGAGTAGAGGAGGAAAGACAAATGTCAAAATTCTTGGATGATCCTGGGCAGCAACTGGCCAACTGGGGGATGAGAATGGGTGACAGAGCCTTTTGCCTTTGGGGTCAGTGGCACGCCTGGCTACAGAGTACGAAGGCCAGAACATCTGTCAGCTGGGCAGCAGCTCCTGTGAATGAATAGCTTGTCTTCTGGGGTGCGGGGAAGAGTGTTTTTTTTTATTTGCTCAATAGAAAATCATGTAAAACAGGACCAGATGCAAGCCTAGTGGTGGCACAGAGCCCAGTTGCCCTTCAGACCAAAGCAACCATCAGTAGTAGACAGGAGGACACAGGGTTTCCTTGGTGGAAGGTCCCTTGCCACTCTCTGAAGCCCTCTGGGAAGCCAGAGAATGCCTTTGCTGGCTCAGGCAAACCTACCGGACGCTGGTCCTGGCTCCTGTCCCAGGCACTTCCTCTCCCAGTCTCACTGGTTTTTCAGGCAAGCTCGCATCAGCTTTCAGCTAAGACTTCATTTTCTAATGTGCAGAGAAACAGATCCCATTACCCCAAGGTGATTCTTTGTCCCAGCCCCAGCTCCTCTTCTCACTTCTCCCAGCCCTGCTGGCTCCTTTTCAGTTACTAGAACAGGAGGACAATGGTTATTAGCAGTTGATCAAGTTTTGAGTCCATAAGCTGCCAATACTAAGGATTCCTGAGAAAGTAGGGACACAGAGTTTCAGAGGCAAATGATAAACGTGACAGAGAGGGATGAGAGGAGATGCTTTGGAACGCTGCTTGACAAACAAATCCCTTGAATTTAGTCTTAGAAATGGCAGAGCTGGAAGAGTCCTTAGTAACTATCTGTTCCATCTGTCCGCCCTACCTCCACACACACAGGCAGCTGCTTTCTAGAGATAAGAAAATGAAGTGGATAAGACAGTTGGGTTCTGAGCCCAAGCTGGGAGCCAAGGGTTCCTGATACCTATGTGAATGCCCTTTCGTCAAATATCAGTAGGATGTACTTCTGATTTTGTCATTTGTCACTGTTAGGACACCAGCCTTTCATTAGGGCAGCAGGTATCTTAAAGGGACAAAGTTCTGGGGGAAGGGTGAGTCCGGGCAGATCCTCTGAGATGCTAACATTTTACTTGTTCTCCTGAATCACCCTGTCGTGGTTGATATTCTTGACAACAAAGAATAATATGTGATTCTTCCTGGAGTAAAAAGCATTTTGCAGTGCTTCACAAAAATTTCTATTGTAAAATTTGTGTTCTATCTCAAAATTATTTTATTATTTAAAATTTTTTTTCAAAAAGTGTTGCTAATTCACTCCACGCCCACTCAGCTGCTGAAGAATTTTGAGTATTCAGCTAGAGATCTTTGTAATGAACAAGTAGCTCAATTATTCTAGTTTCATTATACATTGTACCAGACATTCTTTGGCATCAAGGAATTAAAGCCCATTCTCTCTGGCAAATGGCAACAATATTTGATTTGAAGACATATCCTACACAAGTGGTTGACTAAATGTAGTTCCATGTAAAAAATAAGAGTTTTCATATGATTTTTAACTTCTTGTGGTCTGGTTCACTCAAGCAGGTTTTTAGATCAGACTTGCTAATACTTGGTTTAAAATAATGTGTGCACACTCCACAGCTGAGAGTAGTATTTGCACTAGGCTTCCAACTCATAAGGCTTATTCTTGAAACCATGCAAACCTTCTGGGCCTCTTCCCCTACTTCATCCAGTGCTGAGCTTTTTTTTCCCCAAGCCTTCTATGACAGTAGAGGCCTCACTGAAAATGCTCCCAAGAGTGTGCTGCAATACAGGTCAGAGGGCTGCTGGGGCCGAGGGCCAAGGCCAGGCCCACGGCCACTGATAGGCCCCAGCCCCAGAGCCTGACTTCTCTTGAGGAGAAAGCAGTTTTTGACTCATGTCAAAGGACCACATCCTTTCTTTCAAATGCAAATGTGCAGGCAGAGGCCCCACTAGCTAGTGCTGCTTTGGGCAATTTAGAAAAAGATGTGCCATCTGAGTAGACACACAGCTTGGCAACAGAGCAGCAGTCTGGCTTCTCCCAGGGTGGCCCCAAGTGAAGGCGGCTTTCCCTGTGGGTTTAACATTGCTCCCCTTGGGCAGTCCTTTTTTAATTCCAAGACTGAAGAAGGGCAGAGGTCAAGTGACAAACTAAGTCATAAATGAGACTTGCCAGTTGATGAAAATGCCTAAAGCTTTTCACAGGTTTTAGGCTCTACCAGAACTCTGCCATCACACTCTGGGTCATTCCCAGATCAACTGGACTACATGGTCCCTGAGATTCTAGCACCAAATTGGATACTGATTACTTTATTGGCCAGTGATTATCTGGAAAATCCCAATCAACAAGGTGGTGAGGTTGAGAGTGGCATTAGAAAACTATTGCTGCTCAACTATGGTCTGTTCAGGGCCCATCAATGATCAGATTTGGAATGATTTCTCTCTTGAATATTGATGGGATTAAGAGCCAAGTAACTAAAGTCTACACAATTGGGCTTTTATACTGGTCAAAGGAAGTTCCTGTGCTCCTCATCCACCTTTCTCAGGTTTCAAGGGACCCACACTTGCCACCTCACTCCCTCTGCCAGCTGACCAAATCAGATGAATCAGAAGCCACAGGCTCCCAATCGCTGAAGCCACTGGCCTGACCTCATTTTCTGCTTTTTCTTCTACCTATTTGTCAGTGTAATGTGTTCTAAGCTTATTGGCCTCCCTTCCTTTTTTAAAAAAAATATTCTCCGTGATTTCCTCTCTGATCCTTCATTAGTTCTTAAGCTAAGGGCATCTATTGAAGCTCCAGCAATGCCCCGCCTCCACCCCGTATAGCCTTTGAGGCAAGGTTCCTTTCCTTATATTCCATGACTGCTAATGGAGCTCATCTTTTTATAGCAAACACTTGTTATATGCTGCCTCCCAATTTCTTATTGGCATGGCTATTTCCCCTCCACAGTGGGCTTGGAATTATCTAGCTGTTTAATAATGTATTTCTCCTTTCCTTATAGCCCTTAACCTCAAATAAGTTCTGCAGAAACACTTCTCATATTTGTCTCTCCTTTCTCTCTTGGAGTAAAGTCATCTCTGTCCATGGAACCAGTCTTTGACTTTGGGCTCTGCCTGCCCACCCGATCTACTCTGCTGACCACCACTGCTTAAAGCACAGTTCTGACCACTGTCATTCTCTGCTCAAAACCCTCCAGTGCCTCCACCATATATCTACCTCAAATTTCATTTTCATTTTCTGCTGACTCAATCACAAGGCATGCTGGGATCTTGATGGTAAACAATGGGGGCATAGTTGCCACAACAGCCAGTGTCTTATATAAAGATGTCCAAACTGAGGGTGGAGGGAAATGCTCATCAGCTCTGGTGGTCTCAAAGGGAGGTACTCCTTCACTGTAGTTAAGGGCTGGACTTCAGTCCTCCTGTCCACTGGACCAAGGGTCAGGTCCAAGGCAGAGGACCTAGGCAGAGAACCAAAACTGTGCCCCAGCCTACAAGTCCAGGTCACTCTAGAGGACCAGTGGAAGTACAGAGACTACTGGGAAATGAAGGCAAAACTCCAACCTCTGTGTAGAGCAACTTGACAAGGCAAAAGGGTATTAGAAAGCTGTTACTTTGCAGTGCTTCCCAGCCACCATGAAATAAGATTTGCTCCATCATGCCCTTCCACCATGATGTTCCTGCCGTGGCTCCAGTTGACCATGGACTGAACCATTGAAATCATAAGCCAGATAAACCTCTGCTAAAACTGAAGGTGTTAGGTATTTTGTCCAGCAATGGGAAAACAGTATAGAAAGCAATGGAGTATCCCTGAGCTTGTGGAGGCAGGGTTAATTCTCTAAGGTGAGACCCTCAGCTATTTATTGCTCTGTTCCTTGGCTATAGGCATGTATCATGCAAAGAGCACTTATTAATTGGTTTGTAGTCACTAGACTTGCCTTTTTCCATAGCAGATGCCAGGTCCTATAGAAGTTCTTTACATTACCTGGCAAATTAGAACTTTCCTAGCCAAGACAAAAGACAGATGGAATGGTGTTTTTTGTTGTAAATCTCCATTTTAGGCATTAAGCAGGATGTTTAGTCTGTGTGGAAAGCCTTTTTCACTCTGCTGAAGATTTAGGAATAATGAGGGACTCTTAACCATTATCATTTGGCCAAAAGACATTATTTCAACACTTTAAAGAACTGAAACTCTCTCTAGTTCAGAACATTAAGTGCATGGTCTACCATGTGCTGAAAATTTAGCTGCCCACTGCCATCTAGGTGTTCTGTCTACGATTAGCAGCTTCTATGAAAACATCCCATGGGTCCCACTCTGATTTATTCTTACTGTTAATAGTTAACATTTACTGAGTGCTTACTATATGCCAGGCTCTGAAACACATTTCATTTCCTGATGGTTCCCCGATAATCAGAGGAGAAACTTAAATTGAAACTCTTGAGAAATTAGGGGAATGTGTGTTCATGGGGGCTGGGACCAGCCAGGGAAGATCAAGGCAGTCAAGAGATGGTTTTGCAACTCAACCTCAGTGTCAGGCCTGCTATCTACCCCCACTCACTCAGCAATGGACCAGCAATGCAGCAATGAACAGGGGTTTGGGAGAGGAAGATAAGCACTGTTCGGACTTCACTCTCACTAACCTCTGCTGGAGCTGGGACATGTTCTGTAGGATATTGGGAAACTGTGAGAGAATCCCTCTCCCCACATAATGTGCTTTATCCTGGCCCTTCTCATCCCCCTACCTCCAGGAGTAGATGCTAAAAATTCCTTCCCCAGACAAACCTTTGTAAATAGCTCTAGAAAGGCAAACATTTGCCTTCACTTATAAGAAGACTCTGGAAATGTTTCCAGCAATGAGTGGGGAGGGAATGTCCAAGAAATGTGGTTGGCAAAAGAGTGGGAAAAGAAGGCACAGAGAACCTTGTAGACAAATGCCTACCATTAAAGCATGAGGCCAGAACCTCTCATGGGAAGGAACAAGAATGAAGATAAGCAGAGATGAGATCATATTTCTGCTGAGAGGAATGTCACTTGGATGGAAGCAGATACAGCAACCCTGAACAAGCTGCTGCACTCCTAGAATTGTCCCAGAAATTGCATAAGCAGTAGCCGGTTAGCTGCTCATCCATGGTTTCCTCTTCTCCAAATTTTATTCTGCAAGGTTTGTGTACTATTTAACAATACATTTGAAATATACCCTGTCCCCATTAAAAGAATAAGATAACACAGAGGGTAGGACTGCTCCAGATGAGTCAGCATGTGTGGTTGGTTATGAGACCAGTATCTCCTCTCACTGTGATATGGTATATGCCTGCAGGTCTTCCAAAGTCTCATGTCCTCAGGGGTAGGGCTTGTGGATTAATGGGGAAATGCAGCTCATTTGCTGTTAGGAGGTGGAGCCTCGTCAGGAGGGAGGTCTCTTGGGGAGTGATATGGATATATAGATATATATATCTCTTGCTCCCTAGATTTGCCCCTCATTCTCTGCTTCCTGGTTACCATAAGGTAAGGAGCTTTTCCTCTACTAAGTGCCTCTCATGCTGTTTGTTTTGGAGCCAGTCAACCAGACTGAAACATGAGCCAAAATAAACCTCTACATTGTGGGTGCTGGGTATTTTGTCCTAGTGAAGAGAAAAGTGACTAAAATAGAGTTTTGGTACCACAGTGGTGTCATCGCTGTGATTTTATCTGACTATGTGGTTTAGAAGTCTTTGGAATTGGCTTCTAGGAAGAGTTTGGAAAGATTTGGAGATGCTGGCAAGAGAGAAGCCTTGGAATGCTGAGTGTGATGGGAGATTCTAGTCAGAGCTCAGAGGACCACAATGTGGATAGAAATGTAAAGACCAGGCTCCTGAACTTTCAGTTGGGAACAGGGACTCCACTTGCAGTTGAGTTCCAGGCCATGTGTATTATCCCATGATAGAAAATTTGGCTACTTTTTCTCAAGTCCAAAAGACAGATTAAGGGCACTGGACTAATTAATCTGCTGGAGCAAATTTCAAGGCCACCTAATGTTCAGACTCTGTAGGCAGGTTCACACTGAAAAACAGAAGGAAAAGCCCATTGAAAAAGTCAGGGTGGGGCTGCCCAAATCCTTTGGCGTTCACATCTCATTGCTGCAATGTGCCTGGGTACTGGGCTTGCAACTATAGAATTTAATGTTTGTTCTGCTGAATCTCAGATCTGCTTTGGTCTCATTGATTTTTATCACCATATTCTTCCCTTTGGGGATAAGAATGTCTACCCTGTGCCATTGTGTGTTGGTAGTGTTGAACTTCTTGTTTATTTTTATAGGGGCTCATAGCTAAGAGTTTGCCTTAAGTCTCAGAGGAAACTTGGGACTTTTAGCAGTGCTAGAACTGTTATGACCTTGGCAACTCTTGGAGGTGAACTAAAAGCTTTTCACATAAGGAGATACACAGGAGTCTTTTGGGGCACAGGGAAGAATTTTTTGGCTTGTATGTGGATGTTCCCCCCAAATCTCATACACCGAGTTGTGGAGCTTGTGTAAAGTGACTGGATCATGGGCCAATCAATACACTGGCTTTATTATGAGATGAGGTGTACTTGGAAGAGATGGGCCACTGGGGGCATGGCCTGGAAGGGTGTGTCTCCCTCAAGGCTCCGTCCTTCACTCTCTGCTTCTTGACAACTAGGAGGTGAAAAGCATTTACTCTGCCATGCTCCTCTACCATACTGTTTCTTCCATACTGATGGGTGACCAAGGAAATGTGAGCCAGAATAAACCTTTCCTCCTTTAAATTGTGGGTGTTGGGTATTTTATCCCAGCAAGGAGGAAACTGACCAAGTCCTATCCCCTCCTACATTGAATATAATTAATCAAACAACCTAGTTCTATTGCAATAACTCTATTTCAGAATCAACCCCAACACACATAGCTCAGATGGGATACAAGTGTGGGGTGGGGTGGGAGGGCCACTATCTTATCACAGATCGTTTTGCCCCATTGAAGGCTGGCAGGGAAGGCTGGAAAGAGGCAAGGTCTTCTCATCAGCAATGGGGCAGGTGCAAAGCACAGGGCCAGCTAGGGAGGGTAAAGGGCACAGACGTCCCCCATCCTGACTTACACAAGTGAGGGAGGTTCTCACCGAGGTGCAATGCCAAGCCCAGGTCCCACATGCAGAACAGAAGGGTAGCTGTCATGACTGAGGGGGTCAGTTGTTGGGCCAGGAGCTCCCATGAATGCTTCTGCCTCTAGGAAGAGCATGGGGCTGGAAGGACAGTGTGGGGACAAGAGTGAAGGAGGCTAAAAGAACAGTAAAACAGTCGCTCTGGTATAGGGCACAGAAGCATACCCCAGGGTAGGGGACAGCTAGAACACTCACCAAACAGTCCCCTGGCAAAGAAGAACCAAGCTCAGATAAATCCAGGTGCTCAGTGGCAAAGCCTTCGGTGCAAGACTCCAAGTCTCAGCATGTGGGGCAGTGGCGAATCGGTGATTCGGTAGCACTTATGGAGCACTAGTGACCTGTTCAGGGAGACTGGACCCCCAATCAGACAACCAGGCGTATGCAGGAGTTGGTGTCACACTTTAAAGGTAGGTAAAACCGTGGATGTTTGAATAAGAACTCCTGACTCAAGACATGAGTGGACTGGGAGTGTGGCAAGACTGAGGATACAGGCAACTCAGCCATCAGGACCTGTGGTATATGTGGACAGTAGGCCAAGGGTGAACAGTTCACTTGTTTCAAAACTGCTTCAAAAAGCCAGGTGTGGTGGCACATTACCAATAATACCAGCACTTGGGAGGCTAAGGCAGGAGGATCCCCACGAGTGGGCTACAAAATGAGTTCAAGGCCAATCTTAACCATATAGTGAAACCCTGCCTCAAAAAAGACTTAAAAAAAAATCACCACAAAATGCTGAGTGTTCCACACACCCACAGCCCAGAGGTAAAAGATGAGTAAGACATGATCCTAACCTTGACAGGTTTATGATATTTTAGGAGAGATAAAATGGGAAAAAGAATCTAGTGCCTTAGGATGCTTATTCCAGTTTAGGCACTCTTAAATGAGGAAATGGAAGCAGGTTTCTATGACTTGCATTTTACTCCACTAACACTTATTAGCTTATTAGGTGTTAAATTTAGTCATCTGTGGACTATTCCACTGAAACCTTGGACTTTCCACCTTCAATTCACCCCAAGATGCACAGGCTTTGGTTACAAAAAAAAAAAAAAAAGTCATTGTTGAAAAGGAATGCCTTTAAAGTGTTTTGGGGATTTTGTGTAATGTTTAATAAGGCATCTGAAACGTAAAAATTGGCCTCTTTATGAAAAAGAATAAAATAGTACAGAAAGTAGAACTGTCTCAGATAATTCATCATCCTGGTTGTCAGAAGCTTGTACCTACTACTCTCTACTACGAAGGATGTTACCAACCCAAACCTGAGCTCCACAGCAATAACTCCACTTCAGAACCTCCTGTAACACTCACCATGGCTCGCCTTCCACCCTTCCATTTAGGAAGCAGTGACACAAGTATGTGGAACTGGTGTGAGTCAGATAGCAAAGAAAGAGGTAGCTTCTGGTTAATTTCAGAGTTTTAGCACCAAATCTTTGAAGAAAATCAGAAGTCAGTTTAAGAATTACTGTGGGGCTTTTAACTGAACTGGAAGGAGAGAGAGAGGGAAGGATTTGGAGAGCAGGATGACCTGGCCAGGGGAAGGCGTGGGCCTGGGAGACCAGCTGGGTCCAGGAGCCTGGGAAGGACAGGTCGCCTTCTCAGAGCAACGGTACCAGTGTCAACGGACCGCCTGAGGGGCCTGAGGAGGCCTAGACATCCTCGGGGTGCAGCACACGCAGTTCCAGGTAGTACGGTGTGGCAACACCTCGAGAGAGAGTAGACAGCCTCCAGGGTGCTTCAAGGCAGATCTATTCTGATTTGCCAGAGAACTTACCCACATCGAGGGTCCCATTTGTTAGCAATGCATCCTGGGGGCAATTGTGCTGAGCCCAGGGCAGTTTTTTCGCTTTCTCCTTTCTTGGCTAAAGAGTCTCAGTCATATCTTCATTCCTTAAAGGAAAAGTCTGGCAACATTTCTAGAAAATTCCCAAAGGTCTCCTGTTTGTTTGGAGTCCTTGCCCATGTGCGGCAGGAATGCTTTGGATAAGTAATGAGTGTCTGGTGGCAACATTCTGTACCCTTGCTGATTCCGCCCTCTCCTCTCTTGGTGCCACCCTGAGGACTGAAATGTTGGGTAGGATGAATCAGAAGCTCTTTCTGCTGAGATCAGCCTCAGCAAGCCTGAAGCAGAACCTCCTGCCCCTCCGCAGGCCTCCTAGGTGTGTATCTGGTCTACCAGGGCTGGCCTCTCATAGAGTCCTTGGGTGAGGGCCAACTTTTCACTAGTCCTGTGAGTGTCTCCCCAGTGCCTGGGTCCCTGCCTGGTATTTCCTCCTGTATAATTTTCATCCGCTTTCCCCTTATTGCCTGCTGTACACTTACAAGTCAGTGAGTCTACAGAATGAAAATGTTTGGGAACCCTTGATTGATGTTAGAGAGGGGCTGGGAAGGTGAGGATATGATCTTAGGGAGCCGCTCACAGTGGTATGGAGGATTCCCTTTTTGCTACCCAAGGACAGTCCCCTTATATGGTGGGCTTTGGAAATGTCTGGTACTCAGGACATAGTTGGCTTGGAAACGCAGCAGTGTGTCAAGGGAAATGAGAAGCACTGTGTACCCTGTTGACTGGAGACTAGTTCACACAGCATCGACATTCCAGGGAGAAATGGCAACACCAACAAACAAAAACAGGAAGTGCCAAAAGATAGAGCAGTTTCGCTTACTGCTGCCTCGCCTTCGTCTTAGCCCATCTGATTTAAAGATGCCTGTCTGGATCAGGCTGTGTGGCAGTGTGTGGAGAAGGAAGGGGAAAGGGCTTACCCATAGATGAGAGTGCCTGGGAAGGACTATGACGAGTAAAGAGAGAGACAGAAGAGATGGACTGCAAAATTCAGAAAGGAGGAAGAGAATGGAGAGGATAGTTTGCTCTGTTAGTGGGAGTGTTGTTCATTTCAGTGGCTGTACTTTACTACACACCATTGTTGGCCTATAATTGTGTAGCAATAATCATCCCAGTTTTTCTTTTGAGGATCAGAAGGCACTAGAGTTCACAGGTCCCTATGGAATTTGTCCATGTGAATATTAAAACAAGTACCTTGTGGGGGTGGGGTCAAAGGGATGTTTGGCTTCTATTTTCTTCCACAGGTTCCGCACTACCACACATAGTCTTTCCTATTTCCTACTCCCTTTCCTATTTTTTCTGCCATGTCTTATGCTTGGAGATAAGTTTAATTAATACCTGAGAACTATCAAGCAGTAGTAACTTCTTTCCAAACGCAGAGGGTCAGTCAGAGCTAAACAGTCTGTGAGGAGAACACCATGGTTCTTTCTCCAAGAAAAGCAATGAAATTGGACTGTTCTGAGGCTCTGATCTTTTGTTGTGGTAATTATCACACAAATTGCAGTACATGAGCTTCCTACCTTAAGTGTTGGGTAACTAACGAGATAAGCTGATTGTTCCTCAGTCCAGGATGGCTGGGTTACCCTCTGATGTGGGCTTTAACATATCAGCAGGGGTCTCAGAGGCCTTCCTGCTATTGCAACCGCATTGGCAGGCTGGCCGCCAGAAAGATGGATGGACTAGAGCTCTGGACGTTTGGTGGTTGGTGCTAGACATATTTCTGTGGCAGGGTTGGGAAGGGAGAAGGAAAGGAGAGAAGAGATGCTTTAGCAGGAGAAGAAGGTGGAATCGCTATGGTTAGTTTCACTGTGATTGTGAGTGACAGGGCGAATACCTCCCAAGAGCCCAATGGATACCATTCGGCCTTGCTCTCGAGGTAACTGTTGAGGTGGTGTGTGCCTGGAGGTATGCTTGCCCTTCAGAGCCAGGACACAAGCTGGATGTGGAGCGAGATGGAGACATGAGTTTTGCCCAGTAGGGCTACACTCACTGGTACCAAAATGACGTTCTGTGTCTTAAGGGCTGAGGTGAGACTGGAGCAAGGGGTGAGGTCAGAGAAGGCACCTCCAGTTGGATGTCATAGGGTTTGCTCCTCATGGATCTTAGCCTCCATGTCTCAGGATTTAGCATGCTGGCCATTCCTGTGCATCATGACAAAGACTTTTCAGATCCCAGAGGGGCGACCACACAGGGCTCTAAGCTTGGTTACAGTACCTCTGGCTAGCAGGAGTGGCTGTCCTAATGGAAGGCAGATGCCTGACCCCTCGCCTACTTTCCAGGGTCGCCCTAGAGTTTAACCTGAAGCAGCTGAGCTCTGCTATGCACTCCTCCTCCCAACCCTACTCTTTCTTGGTGGCTGCTGGGCTGGATGTGACTTTAGCACAGACAGACTTTCCTCTCCCACTCCCTGGGGCTCCAGCCTCTCAGAGTGGGTTTCTGCCAGCACAAGGTGCCTGGCAAGGTGAGATGACCTGGGTCCAGCAGCCTTGTGTGGAAAGGATGGAGAAGCTTCCACTAGCTGCTCCAGAGACCTATGGAGAGTGGCCTGTATTTGGAGCAGTCTCCAGTGTTACCTAGGGAGTCATGTTCTCTTTAGGCCATCTGGCCTTTTCTGGGGCCAGTTTTCTGGAGAAATAGGAAAGAGCTGTGGTCACTACACTGGGATCTTCCCAAGGTAGGAAGGCATCCACAGGCAGAAGGAAATAAGCTTGAACCAAGAGAGCTCTCACTTCCACCCAGGTGGATGGAAACCTGTAGCTGACCAAAGGCTAGCATCCTGCATGGTGCCTGAATTACATTCTGATAAGTAAGAAGTGGTCAAAGGCAGGTGAAGAGGCCCACATCTTACAGACAGAAGCTAGAAATAAACCAAATGGCTCACTGGGCAAGGAGAGAGTAAAATTAGGGCCAAAATTGTGCAGACACAGAATGGGTAGATAAGAAGGGAAGGATTATTCTTCGAGACCTAAGTGCTAAGTACAAATGTCTATGCAGAGCCTAGTCCTATGCAGGCAACAAGTAACATAGGGTCCAGGGGTCCAGGTCAAGAAACGGTTTGATCCTTTCAGCTGTGCTGCTTCTCTCTTTTCCTCCTTTGACTTACAGTATAACAAAAATTTTGGTAGTGCAAAAGCTCTGTGCAAAGTACTTGGAATTGGGCAAAAAGTAGTGTAAGATGGTTTCTGCCCTCAAGGAATATACAGTCACATTCATGACATCTGTCCCTTTTCCCTTCCTCTTGCTCTCTCTCTCATTCCTCCATGGGCATTTAAGCACTGAATTTGTACCCAGAAAATTAGATTCTTTTGCCCATAATTTCTTCTATTTCTAATCCCTCCCCTTCCTCCCTGAAAATATAAGCAAGCAGTGGAGGGAGATTTGGGGGTTAGAAGGCAGACAGACTTCAGTGAAGATGTCTGGCTGGCACAGGGAGTTCACGGTGTGACACTCAAATGCTCTATGCCTGTCTGCACTCAGAGCCGGCGTGGGGGGAGGTTACTATTCCATTTCCTCTTTATAGTAAGTTCTGCACTTACAGATGAGTTCCATTGCAGAAGAACTGCTTGTAAGTCGGTTTCATTCCTAAACTGACAAAGAGTCTTACACAGTACACGTGTGAAAAGTGCACAATGTGAATGTTCATGTGTCGGGGACTTGCTGTAATTAATTTATTTCTGCTGTTAGTCCCATGCCTTTTTTTTTAAAACACTGATATATATCTTTATATATAAATGCAAACTGATTGTGGGTCTTTCATCTACTGTCTGCTCTGTAGATGAGAGACAGGATGTTACTGGTCTGCCTAACAGAGTTGAAGAGTGAGCTGAGAAGGGGACCTCTTCACCAGCCCCCATCTCCGATCATCCCCACCCAGACCTCGGGTCACCTCCCTCATGGCGTGGTCACTGCTAGATGCTTTGCTGATTGAGCCCAAGTCACAAAAACTTCCACAATGGCAGGCCCTGTGGAGGCTAGGGAAGGGAAAAATCTCTAAGATCTGAAGCAATCTTTTTACCTCTTACCTTGATTCTTAATTCCACGTCTTTAGTCTCTTGTTTGCTTGCTTTTTCTTGTCCAAGATGAGGTTGGAGACCTTGAAGGATGGACGTGGCTGAGAAAGAAGAGATGCAGGAAGGGGACGTGTCACAGAGCAGACAATGAAGGGCTGTGCCTGGCTTTATCTGGTGCCAAACACCCCTTATCCTACCTGTTAAGGATGCTGCCATCTCTTTGAATATTAAAGGAATTTAAATTCCTTTCATTTATAAGTACGTGGCTTTCCTAAAATGCAAATGTCCCTAGTAAGGGTAGCATTTAGTCCACAGGGTAGAGTCAATGGGCAGAGTCACCAGGAAGGAGGAAATTTGACTTTCAAAGCTAAACCTTACCTACTTCACTAACAGCACTTACGGCCATTCCTCAGCCAATGCTGTAGCTGATACGGAATAGGAAGAAGACAAAGGGAGCGAGGTTTTCATCCACGCACGGTCCCCACTCCCCAGCATGTACACGTCTGGACCCGAAACAATGACAACATGAAAAACATCTGTTCAAAGGCTAGGATCACTTCAGATCTCCAGGTTACATTTTCTGAAGCGTAACATTTTTTTCTCCCTTAATTTGTCCTTTGAAAAAGACTAAAGTAGTTGCACAATTCCCACACATGTTCAAACTCCAAACTGCATACAAGTTTGCCTGGGACGGAGCTCTTTCCCTGTCTCTGAATCTCTATCTCCAGGACTCCCACAAGCAACCAAAGTTTCTGCAAGCCCAGCGATGTGACTCTATCCAGGGAGCCTGTGGCATTACTCTCTGTCCACGGGGAGTACACACAGATCTCTTTTCCTCCTCCTGGTAGGTTTTCTCTTTGTGATTAGTAATTGGCTTCTCTTGGTACGCTACGATCTATTACAAAAGCCAAACATTCAGAGGGTGAGCTGAAACGACACAATTTGGTTATAATTTATGTTAGCCCCTGACATATATATTTTTTTTAATGATTTCGTCTCTAAGCAACTGATCTCTTAGCAACAAGAAGCACCTTTATAAAGGATGGCACACAAAGAGTGATTGCTAGAAAAACCACCCGGTTCTTAAACAGCCGCGCATCATTAGCAAAACTCACCATCTTCAAGAGTCCAAAACTAGAAGTGACCAGCAGACTCAGGTAACCTTGCTATTTGCACATTTTCCTGGAAACAAAAAATAAAAACTCATGCAATGCAACTATTGAAGAAAATAAAATTCTTTGAAATATGCTCATTTCCAGGTCTTATTAGTTGGTCTTAGCTAACTTTTAGTAATAAGATGTATTCTTTTGAATAGCTGCTTCTTGATTTTTTAGAAAACAAGCTGAATTTGTGATCAGCAAAAGTTCACTTTAAAGTATTTCATTGACTTGAAAATGGAAAGGGGAAATAATCTATCCTTTTGAATTTATTTCTGTAGATTTTTATTTGAAGGGCAAAATTCACATTGTATGAAAGCAGAAGTGCCTGGAATGCTGCCCTGAGTAGTGTGGGCTGTGAGGTGTGCATTTTTAAACTGCTAAAATATTAAAGAGTAACAACATTATTTTACCCCCAAACTTCAACTGTTTAATCCGGTGTCAATACCAGTTGCAAGTGATGGTCTTTTGTAAATATTCAAGGACTGCTTTTTCTTTTCTCTGTTCCACTAAACAAAAGCAAACTTTTTTTTTCTACTTGTGTTCATTGTTGTAAAAAAACAAAGATTCATTCCAAAACTAAAAATAGGAGAAATTATAGCCATCTGTACCATACTTGTTTTTTTTCAGGTGCCCAGGAGTTGAAAACTTAAATGCCTTTCTAGAAAATTGGAGTTGGAGATAAGAAATAATTATTTCATCCCTACCCCTTCAACAATATTGTATAATTATAAATCCACTTGAGGGTACTCAGAGTGCAGAAAGAAAGATGAGGGTTTATAAGGGAAGCAAGAAAATCTTTCTGAGTTGGGAAACTGTTACATAAAGATACCATAGACTTAAGAAAATTGCAGTTTCAAAGACAATTTGGGACAGTAATGCTGACTTTTTTTTTTTTTTATAATAACTGCTGTCCCATTTTTCTTTAAATTGAACTGTATGCCAACATCTTAGAACCACTGCCACTCCCCCACCCTGGTCAAAAAGTGGGATACTTTGGATATAAAGGTTAGCAATGGGCATTCAAAATCAGGACAATCTCAGAATATTTAGGACTTATGGTTGCTCTGCTATAGAAAGTTACCTCAGCAGCACAATATAACTGTACTTGATTTAAAAACTGTTTGCAATTTGTGCTTCTGCTATTGCTACCAATTTCAGACAAAAAGAATTCCTTCTTGTGATGACTTTGTGTGGAAGTTAGCAATGTTAGTATTTTAAGTTGAATTGCAGAAACTTTTTCTTTAAAGTAATGCACCATGAAAGGACAGAGTAGCATTCTGTATGTTTTGTTCTTTAGGACTAAAGATACTTATATTGCAGTGTGGTGAATTATGGTAGAAATGTGTTTGTGGCTCTAAAATCAAGGAACTTGAATAAATAACTGTATCATTTGTGTTGGCTGTGCCTTGATGTGTTTTCAGTTTTAAGTAAACTGTAGTCTCCTAAATATGAAAGGGAATTTGAATGAAAGCAAAGATACAGTAACATGTATATTACAAGTGGCAGTTGTGTCTACAGTGGTTCTATAGTAGTTTTCAAATGATGTCTCTGTTTGATTTGAGGTTCATGTCTTTCGAGTTGTATCTGTGTGTAAGGAAACAAAGGGGCAATGGCACAAGAGAGCTTGTCATTTTGGCTGGCTGGAGGAGCCATCTGAGTGATATGGACACATGATTGCAGGACCTGAGGCTTATTAGGAAATACTCTGAACAGACTGCCATATAGACTAAGCCAGTTCATTCTACAGTGTTGGGATTATACATACATGGTGAATAGTGTCAGTATAAATCAGAAAATCAGAATAAACCTATCTAGTAGTGACAGTGTCCCAGAAGAAAGGACAGCTCTAATACCATGAATGAGCTTCCACCAAGATCTTTGTTTAGCCAACCTGATGGCACTTTCTTTCCCTTCAAACCCAAGGCTTGAATCTGGTTTGGGGATGGGCAAGGGGAGGCAACAGCAGGTCCACTGTCAATGCAGTCCTTCTGTGAGGGAGACCCCCACTGCACACAAAGCCATTTACTTTGCAGACCTTCAGGGCTGAATTAAAATGATCAATCACTGCACGGCTGACTTTTTGGTAAAAATGTTCCAACCCTCCTAGATGAACCATACTTGGCATAATGTCATCTTTTTTTTGTGGCAAAAGGAAGCAAAACAAATCTGGAGCAGTCACTGTGAGCAAGGAACTTTATGAGTGCCAGGCATCCTGGGCAATTTATAGCGTGCAGTTCTGTTCAAATTTGACACTGCACAAAGGTATCATCAGTGTCTCCATTTTACATATGTGTAAATAAGATTCAGTCATTTGCCAGAATGTTACCTAAACAGTGAACAGTCTGGCTCCCAAGCCTGAACATTTTCCTTGTTACATGTGGCATAAGCAGATATCTTAAAATGACACAGAGATTGTCCCTCTGGTCCTAGTAAAACAAAAGCTCTAAGTAATTGGGCTGAAAGTGGGGACCCAGGTCTCCTTCACAGAAAAGCCTCCTTCAGGAGCAACTCAGATGCTGCATCTTCCAAGGCTGTCGTCGGTTGTGACAGCAGTGGCCACAGGGTGTGTTGCCATTCCGTGCCATGATGCATTTCCCAAGAGAAGTGGAACAGGACTCTGAGGTATCCTTACTGTGAGAATAGTCAGAGAGAGGGCTCCCCGGAGGGCATCCCTGGACCACAACAGCTAAGAACTGCCAGACAGAGAGGAAGTCAAACAAGATCCAAAATGGGTCTGGCGACATGCCACCAAAGAAGGTGGAAGAGAAGAGAACAGAGTTGGGGCTGCTGTGGGCATGAGGTGTTGGGGCTGAAATGACAAGAAAGCAGAGCTTTCTTCCAAGGATGTTGCTACAAACTTGCAAAACTATGTGCCCTGTTCCCTCTGGGGCTTATGGTGTTGCACCCCCTTCAAGTATTCCTCAAGAAGGGTTCAGACTTAGTTTAACTTAACAAAACTTTCTGGAGACAGTATCAGGGTAGATGACATGGGATGGGAGGCTGTGGTAGCTATGAGTATCGATGGAACAAAACTTTCTCTACATCCATATTTATTCTGAGCCATAAATCGGTCAACTCAAAGACCTTGAGGGTCTTGGTAAAAGCCAGGCAGTTCATGTAGATGTAGGATTTGAACTCAAGTCTTTGGACCAGAACCCCTGGAGCTCTTTCACCTAGGGGATATGATGACATTGGTGGGCAAAAACAGTTGAGGTACTATGTGGGTCCAGAAAGATTTTGGTTCAGCAGTGATCTGCCTTGAACTTGGCATGATCATCAAATGAACACAGAGGCAGAGTTTCACCTGCCAAACTATGGTTGAGGCCCTTGTGTCCATCCCCAGAGGAGGGACTAACACTCCAAAGTATGAGACAATCTCCCACTTCTTATTCTAATTTCTCCCTGCTGAGGTACTCCTGTGAATAATTCCTCCAATAATGAGTCAGAAATGGACAATGCAGGAAGTCTGAAGAGAATGCTTATTAGAAGGTTCCATTTTTATGTTAAATAATCCTTCCGCATAATTGTCCAAGTAATTTTTATGCTTCTCCTACTTCAGGCTTTATCTGCAGTCAGACCTGCCTGCCCACTGCACTTCCTGCCGGGCGTGCTGTACTGGGACATATGTGGTCAGCTCATCGGCACCAAATACCTACCACAGACAGCACACACCACATCCCTTTCCCAGGGAGCACACACACCGGCTCTTCTCTCATCTGACATCCCTGGGCAGAGATAGAGGCCCACAGAGCTCACTTCGTTACTTAAAAGCATGTAAGTAAGACAATGTATTTTTTAAAAAATTGGGCAAATGTATGATCAGAGGTTTCATAAAAGATACACAAGTGGTCAGTAAGCTCATTTAAAAATAATTGAAATCATTAGTGATCAGGGAAATGCTAAGTAAGACCATGTTCAGATGCTTCCAGAATGGCTAAAAGTTAAAGACAGACACAAAACAAATACCAGTGAGAACGTGGAGCAACTGGAACTCTCCTATACTGCAGTGTGACTGCAGTGGAACTCTGAAGACAGTCTAGCAGTTTCTTAAAGATTTAACCATGTGCTACCACAGGGCACAGACATTCTACTTTAGAGATTTACATCTGTCCACAAAAAAGCCTTGTACACTCATGTTCACAGTAGCCCTATCCAAAGCGACAGAGCTGTTCATTAAGCAGTGCGTGGTAAACTGTGCAGCCACGTCACAGAAAGGTACTCGGCAGCACTGAGGAATCAACTGTGCATTTTATGTATTTGAGGTTTATCAAATATCTTATGCTTCAATGAAGTCTGATATCCAAAAGTTTAAAAATACATTTTGGAGTAGTTCATTCCAGCCAATGTAGGACACTTCCAGCAGAATATCTCGGCTTGGAGATTCCCTGGTACTAGCTGAAACTCTCAGAACTATACTGTGGTCCAAGTCCCTTTCCTGTTTTTCCTTTCCTCTCTCCTTTTCCATGTTTAATAGGTAGGTGGAATGAAGTCTGATGTCACAAATGAAAGCCCCTCTATACAGTATGATTTAAAGAAAACCCAAAGAATAGTGAGTTTGATACTTCACTGTGGTGTTTGCTTCCCAGCCATCACCTAGGGCCGGCAAGGCGGTCATAGTGGGAACAGTTCCTAGTGCCAAGCAGTAGTGGTGTTAAGACATCTGTAAGTGCCCCAGCCTGTGGGGTTGGGATCCACACAAGAGAGGCCCCCCTACCCTGACAGGAGAGAAGAGCAGGCAGGGCCAGCTTCCAGGGTGACAGGCCAAGGCAGTCACATAGAGTCAGGCACTCAGAAGGGGCAGTACTCGAGGTGTACTGATCTGCAGTGTCCACGCTAAAATCCTTAATTTGATCTTTGAATCCGTATTTTGTAAGAGAAATCTAATGGGAGCAGGGATCCTCATGTGAGGTCTCATCTCCTGGAGCCCAGACACGAGGAGCGTGGGGCTTGGTCCATAGCCAGGGGCCTGTGTCATGGAGCCTGAGAGGGTCTGCATTTGCCCATGGGTATCCCTGAGCCCAAGAGAGTGCAACATTAACAGCAAACAAAACCCACAGGTGCCCAGTGACTGCAGAAAGGGAGAGGGTTTCTTCATGCTTTGTGAACAAGAGGACCCATCACATCAGTTCCCAGCCTGGCAGCTCTTTGTAAGGCTGGCGCTAACTCTTACCCCTGCTGCCTCCAGGCTGTTCATGTTAGCAGAGTGGCTTGCTTCACTTTTGCACCAAGGAAACTGGCATTTTCTCGAATGATGAATGATGGGAAACTGAGATTTACTGTCTCCGGGCTATCGCGGAATTTACCATGCTCATCAGGCTGGCCTCTAGCCTGCACTAGTTTAACAGGGATTAGGCCATTCGAATAAAGTGCCAAGAGCTACAAAGGTCCTCCAGGTGAAAACCAGAGTTGAGAAACTCCAGAGAACAGTTGGCCCCAAGAAAGGGGCAGTTGCTGTCCAGGCACAGGACCTGTTGCTGTAGGAGCTAGGGGGGCATAAATGCACTGTCTTCACCTGATTTATCACCTAGCAGTGCTCAGTATAGTGAGCCATGTCTTCCCTCTCAAAACCTTTCCCTCCTGCCTTCAGTGGTAAATGTTTTTCTGGTCTTTGTGTTTTCTGATTGACATTTCTTAGGGGTTCTTATTGTCCCCCCTACCACTTACATTGCTAATCCTTGAGTTCTTTGGGAATCATCTCCCACCACTCTTTCCCTTGGCAGTTTCAGCTTCTCTTAAAGCCTTAAATATCATCTCTACAGTGAATTAAGTTAGGTCCCTGGGGTATCTTTTCTGAAGTTTTACCTGTTCCATCAGAGAACTGACAGTAAGTACTTATTTGGGTGATTGTGTGTATATTATCTGCTTCTCCTCTAGACTAGAGGCTCTGAGAGCAACCAGTGTGTTCTTTATTTACCACATCTATAATCCACTGGATCAGCCTACAAAAAAGTGGGCAAATTATAATATCATCTTCTACTTGGTGGGCTGATGTCTGTCTTCGTGATATTGTCTAAGAGCTAAGTCATGTCACTACAGTCATTTCTCCAGATTGTGTGCAATTTTTTCCAGTGCAGAACCAAAGTCAAATTATTTTATTTTGCCACAAATTCTATATCAATAATAGTATTTGAAACCTACCATTAAGGGGTGAGGAGGTCTTTAAGCATTTGAGCAGAGTGGTGGCATCTGGGGAAGCTATCAGCAGTGAACAGGAATCACTGGTAGATGGAGATGATAGGGACAGGGGATATGGTATGGTTCTGTTCGGGAGAAGTCTGACAAAAGCCTTACCTCACAGGTGGCAGTGAGATTAGAGAGGAGAAGGGAGGGGTGAGACTTTCAGAGATATGTTAACAACTGAATACAGTGGTGAGCTGGTGGGCAATGAGAGACTGCTCAGCATCTGAAGACTCTACATTTTGCCCATCATCCTCTTCAGTGGGCCCTCAGATACATGCTCTTCTTTCTCCCTGGAAGGACCCAGCTCCCCATACTTCTCTCACTGGAACTCTGTACTACTATTTGATTTCTATGAATCATCCTTGAGCGGCCCAAGGAGGACACATTTCACTGTTTATCTCCATAGCTGAAACTGCCAAGGGAAAGAGTGGTGGGAGATGGTTCACACAACCAAAATCATGGTCTGCTTTGTGTAACATGGTTACTGTGTAGTTGACCATATCAAGGTACTGTGCCATCTGTGATGAAATGTCTGCTTTAAACTAGAACTATTAAAAACCCTGTAAATCCAAAGAAGCAGTTACTCTCTTCATTTCCTCGGCTTGTAATTAGTTTATTAAGCATCTTCTCCATACTCCCCTCAAAGTTCTAGTTGGGCATATTAATAACGTTTATTACTCATTTTTCTAAAATAAGATTTGAATGAATCTTATTTTTTGAAGTACCTTTCACACAATTTAGTCATCCAGCCCCATTTGAATGTCCTCAGTTCCTCTTACCAAAATTTAATTAAATAAAAAGCATCATCCATTCTTGTTTTCTGAAAGCAGCAGATACTTCCTCCACCTCCATAAGCAAATGTCCCAAACAAACATTTGCACTGACGTCTAAAGCTGTATTTCTTGCACTTCCACCTCCTCATTCAGAGCATTAATTTGGGACTGAGACTTGTGCTTGCTGGAGCTGCAGTGGGGGAAGTTTTATTCTGTCTGATGAGCTTGTGGCCTGATGGAAGAGGCTCTTCTCTCCTCACAGATTCTAGATGGAATCGTACTGCTGCACTTTGTCCTCTTTAATGACCAAAAGTCACTGACGTTCCAACACTGCTTCTGTCAGGTTCACAGAGGATTACTGTGCAACCAGCAAATGCTTGTTTTATAGCTCTTTGAATTATTTGGAGTGTCTGGGGATCCAGGTGAGCACTGGGTTCATTGAGCAGTAAGATCCTTGCCTTACTGAGAAGATATCTGGTCAACATCAACTGCTTGTGACCATGGCTTAGTACATAACCCCTATCCACAAGGATAAAATCAAGCTTCCCAGGAAACTGTTGTAGCACAGATCTGAGTCCAACCTCATCTGCAACTTTCCATATTTCTTGATCACTCTATTGTTCATAGGGGATCCAAGTTTTTTCTAAAAGTTCCAGAAAAGATAAGTACTTTCTATGGCATCACTCCAAAGACTTTCCTTCACTGTTGCAAAGCTGCTGAATACCAAGACATACCATCAATCTGGATTTCACCTTTGGTGTCAAGCAGTCTCAAAAAAGCTAATAACATACTTTTCCCTGATCCAGTTCTTCCCACGAGGTCCACCCTCTGGCGAGGACTTATTGCGAAGGAAATGTTCTCTAATATGGCATTGCCACTATCTACATATTTTGCTGTGAGGTCTTTGACAGACCCTCTGACCCTGTGGGCCAAATGTCATCTTTCTTCACCTGTTGATTCTCAGGGTCATCTTTCTTCACCTGTTGATTCTCAGTGATTGTAACTTTCCAGAACAGGTCATCCTTGGGTGGCATGATGGACTTGGTGGTGCACTTTCTTTTGGTACGTCAATAAACTTAAAGACTCAGTTCACAGACTGCATTAAGCTATCCACATCAGTGCTGCAGTTTACAGCTCACTGAAATGTACTCACGATATTCATAGCTAGAGTTAGCATAATCCCCACTCATCCTTCTCCTTCGTGTGTTGTGAAAATGGAAATGAAGGTAACAGCAATGAAGAAGAGGACAAAAATCATTTCTATTCTCATTTGGATCCAGCACAGTGTGGACAGATACAAGAACCAGTTGGCACTAAGCAAATTCAGAGCTTTGTGAAACAGGGATTCAAAGTAAGGTTGCTGTCCAAAGGCACTAAATGTCCATAGCTCTTTTAAGCTTGTGACAAGATGAGTGAAAATTGGACTCCTGCCTTCAGACACCAGGTGTCTGAGTTGCTGTGAAGTGTGCAGGAAGTACGCTCTCAACTCTTACTGGTACAGTTGCTAGGAAGAAGATGATTGCTACAGTTCCAGTAGCAATTAATAGCAACTGGATGAAGTCAAATATGGTAAGAGGCAGAAGATCATCTTGAATTGCTATATCTTTAGAGAATCTATTAAAAATCCCACCTGCTTTCAAAGTGTTGAGGGTTGACATGGGCACTTGAAGAACAGAATGTAGCATTTTGTGGTGTAAGATTTTTGACACAGTGATTAGTGTATGCATCAATGGCAAACCTCTGAACAATCTCAGAGCAAGCAAAGTCTCAGCTGCTCCCACATAAATATAAAAAACATAATAGAAGCTGGTGCTGGTGACAATCACAGCTATGCTGATATTTCCACTTTGGGTACTATTAACTTGTTTAGGAGGGTTGTTTTTAAGTAACCATAATACAAGTAAAGCAGTAAGCCACTTTGGCCAGAAAAATAATTAAGCACAAATCAGCATAAGAATCAAACTCTTGTGGACAGTAATGTGTGAAGGCATGTGTTCCACATGGTCACTGTATGTTCTCTCCA
Organism: Dasyprocta punctata; assembly: GCA_004363535.1. Classification (NCBI taxonomy): domain Eukaryota; kingdom Metazoa; phylum Chordata; class Mammalia; order Rodentia; family Dasyproctidae; genus Dasyprocta; species Dasyprocta punctata. The sequence goes on along the minus strand of RJWM01010001.1, from coordinate 15,165 downwards.
TCATCAAAAAAACATTCCTTCAAATCTTCTTCATTAATTTCCCCACTAATTTCCAAGCTACTCTTTTTTTTTTTTTTTTTTTTTTTTTTTTTTTTTTTTTTTTTTTTTTTTTTTTTTTTTTTTTTTTTTTTGCGGCACCGGGGATTGAACTCACAGCCGCGCACCTGCCAGACAGGCACTTAAGCTGCTGAGCCAAACTCCCGGCCCTGGTTTTTTGAGGCAGGGTCGCCAAGCTACTCTCTTGAGATAACCATCCTGAATATATATCCATTTCTGTTAAGCTGGCTTGCGTGGCCAGTGACAGTTTTCTTGAAGGCGCTGTTGTCTTCTGGCAAATGCTCTGCCCCTGGTTAACTGAGTGTGTCATCAGGTTCAACACAGACTGTGTCCTGCTGCCCTGGAAGGTGGGGCCAGAGTGGATCTCACTGCTGAGAAAGGATCTCACTGCTCAGAATCTGCAACTAGGGACAGCCTTCTCTCCAGAGGATCATCAGAATCCTCTTCAATGCCATTCATTTGCAATGGAGTCTTTGGTACAATTGAAAACTTTCTTATACAGTTGATTGACTTGAGAGTGAAGTTTTCCCATTTTCCCCCAAACCCCAGTCTGTTTAAAAGATTGTTTTTTTGTTTTATTTTGCTTGTTTCATTACAGGAAACTGAAGCACCTCCTTCTAAGGAGAAATGGTGCAAAGTCTCAGTTAAGATTGTATTCCTTCTTTCTGTATTGAATTGGTCAAAAGAATCATATCCACTGAGCTTTGAACTAAAGTCCAGTTGTAGCTTTTGTAGTCCAGAAAATGTCCCATAAAAATAGCTGCTACCTTCACGTAAAATTAATATTTTGTTAGTTTTTTAAAAATGTTCCATTTTAGAAGTGACCAAATCCTAGTTTTGTTAGCCATCAATTTGCAGACACAGCTTTCAAATATTTGTTTTCCTGTTAAAACATCTAGGCATCCAAAGGACAGTCTAATAGATACAAATCAGCATCTTTGTATACTGTGCTTGCTAAAGAATTCTTGCATGCTGACTTCCACTCAGGTTGATTCCACTTTCTCCAAGTACTATATTGTCTTTCTCTGCAAACTTGGAGATGTCCTCTTCCAGTTGGCATGCTTTGATAACACTCCTATATCTGTACTTATCACAAGAAACACCAAAAATGATGTTTTCTTTGATGGTGCCAAGCAAGATCCAGAAAAACTGAGATCAGAATGAAATTCTTCCACTGTGTTTGATTTTACTTTCTGAAAGCGCCAGTTCTCCCAGAATCATCATTAAAAGTGAAGTCTTGCCTGCTTCAATAGATCCAGCCAGCCACAGCCAACCACTGTCCTTTTTCTATCTTGAGACTGATATCTTTTAAGACAGGGCTGCTTTCTCAAGTAACTCCCCAAATCCCTCCTCCCAGAAGACTATTACATTTCCATTACTACTTCTGTAGTAGTTAGGTTATATTCAAGTGCCTAATATTCTTGCTTTTGTAAGAAATCCTGTATTTTATTTATTGCTCCATGACAGTCACCCATGTTTGTGTAGCCCAAAGAAATTGCCGTGTGACTGCCATGTACAGAACAATACAGAAAGAGATGGTTGTAAATACTTTTTTGAAGTATGATTCCTTTGAGCACTGGACAGGGAAGCACAGATAAAAACACTACAAAGAATCCTGAGAAGAAGGTTGAGTATTGAAGTATTGCACATAGGCTGCTTTCTGGGTCAGTTTCAGTTCTTTTTGTCTTAGATTTTCGATCATGTTTTCTATTGCTTTCTCCCAGCAGTATGCTTCACGATAAAGAACTGGCACAAACCTGTGCTTAGGTAAATGGCGATGGAGCATTCTGCCTTGTTATGTGAGTCATAGGAAGCTGTGATTCTTCTCAGTAAGAGAGGATGTACTGCTTTGGTGACTTCCCCGAAATATAGTAGGATTCCATAGAACACACATCTCCAGAGAATGCATCTCCAGAGGGCATTAATTAGTTTTGGATTTTTCTTTGAAGCCAGTTCTCTATCCCATCCTCTTTCCAGCTTTTTGGATAGATTGTCAGCAGAATCAGCAGATGGGATCTGGTATATACCTGACAATTCCAGGTGCTTTCTGTACTTTCTTCAGAATTGTTCTTGTCCAGTCCATCATTCTTGCCACTTTCTGAAGCAATTCTGGAAGTTCTTTTGTCAGTGTCTTTAGTTGCACTGTTGTGACTGCCTTGATGCCCTTTAATAAGTCTGTCATATGTTGCAGTCCAAGGCCACGTAAAAATATTCCAGATCTCCAAATGCTGTACATGAACCAAATATGTGATCTTCATCAGAATCTGCTATCAATAGTTTACTATTGTAAACTGTCTGCTGTCAACAGTTCACTACTATAAACTATCTGCTGTCAACAGTTAGCTATTGAGGCTTTCCTTCCAAAGGATTTAATGTCAAAGAAAGGAAGCTGAAGATCTCAAGATGTTTATTTCTTTTTGCAATCTCTCTTGGTGTTTTTCCATCTTTGGTTTGTAGCATTTTATTAACTCCAAGTTCCAGTAACTTCAAAACTACTTTTTTATGACCCCTACATGCTGCCCATGTTAAAGCAGTATAACCCTTCTCATCCTGGGCATTAACATGAACAAGGAGAGCCACAACCTGAGGAGTAATAGATCAACACACTTCAAGATTGGCTCCTCTGAGCCACGGGCAGAACATGCACTTATCAAAATGGTTTGCTTATCTTTATTAAAGCTTGCATTAGCACCTCTGTCCAAAGGGAACCGAAACAGCTCTACGTTGGCAACGCTAGCAGCATACATTAGAGGCGTCCGTCCATAACGAAACCTAGAATCTATGTTAATATCGATTCCATGGCGGAAGTCAGCGGGGCCGAGCACTGTGTGTCAAGTCCAGCAGGGCCCTGTATTGCGCGGGTGGCTCGGTGGTGGGCGGGCACTGCCCATGCAACCCGCGGTCACGTTTCCTGGGCCACGCAGCCCAGCAGGAAGGCGAGGGCAGTGAGAGCTGCCGGTGAGCGCTAGTGGCCCACAGCACTTTAGGCTGGTGCAGGGCCGCGGCGATCCAGTGGGCGCTACTGCGGGGGCGCCTCCCTGACTGGGACACTTGGTCCATCGCGATCGTCACGGGTGACCTTTCTTGAATAAGTCTTTGATAGCTGCTACCTCCTTTGATTTTGACGTAAGCAATCACTTAATTCCACAGTAGGCTTGGACACTACCTCTGAGATTCTAAATGACTCCCAGGGTGATGTCACAAGAGCCCAGTTGGTTCCAGTTAACATCTTTCCAAGCTATGTGAAAAATGTTTTAGCAATGTGGTCTTTAAATGGACCAGGCATCTTTAGTCACACTGGATACATATTGTAGTATGACTTAACTTAGATGCCTTCTGGGTTTCTTTAAATAACCTCTTTCACATGTAATGCTTTTCCGGACTTCTTCAAAGTTAATGCTTTTCCTAAGATTTCCCAACATTGACTAAGGCTTTAGCAGCCACTAGTACTAGTATCTTTTTGAAAACATTCCAAATACCTCTGAATTTATATCCTATGCCATCACCAAGAGCACTCGACCATCTACTTTCAGTAGAATCCTGGTAATTGTGCAGGACCAGACTGACTGCCTCCTTGGAAGACTCCTGATTTCTGGGACTATCCTCCATGGGACTCAATCCTTTAGGAGTGCTCTTGGGTAATGTGTGTACTTCTTTCGTGTGGGGGTTATCACAGGAAGTCTTGCTATTTTTATTTGTGCTCATGTCCTTCCCCCAGCTGTAGCCTATGCTCTTTAAAGGCAGAGACAACACTCTCTCAGTGTTCTTCCTACTTGTCCCCTACTTGTCCTCCTCCTTAAGCAGTGGAATCCTAATACCATGTTTTGCACATAGTTCTAGAAATAAGTGAATGGATGAATAATGAAACATGATTTGGGCCTTATTTTTTGTCAAAATGCTTCACTTGTCTTTGCCCACATTGCAAGTCCTCAGCCTCTTCTCTGCCCACTCATGCTGGCTTCCTGTAGTTTCTCTCCATCTGTCTGCATTTCTCTCCACTTCTAAAGAGCTTTCTAGTCGCTGCAGCCCTGGCTCCTGTACTGTCACTCCCCCTTCTGGCTCATTTATAGAGCTATTGATTCGGGCGCACTCCGGGGTTGCCTGCTTTCACTCCATCTGAAGAACTATCTACCACTCCTGGACTCTCCAGCCCCATAAGACAGTGCTGCCCCACAGTCCATGGCAACTCTATAGGAGAGCCCTACAGAGTCTTCTCTGCAAAGGAGCTGCATATCTTGGAGCCAAAGAAAGCTATGTACAGTATCTAACACACCCCTCCAAGTCCCTTTGAAACCAATGGTGAGCTTTTTCATGTTTTCTTGTATACATAGATAAAATGGTGCACCCAGCTCCAATTATTCCTAAACATAGTGTATACCAGAAGCTGACTGTTGAGCAATGAGCACACCATCATTTTTCAAGCAAGCAAACAAAATAAAACCAACTAACCAAACAAACAACAAAACAATACCCCCTCCCCCAACTTCTATTGCCCCTGGTGATTACTTGACATATTCTTAGTAGTAAGTACATTAAGTGCCCAATCTTCCCAGTACTTCACAGTTGTCTGGATGCCTCCAGTACCCGTTATCTCCTCTGATGATCATGCCATCCCCTAAATGGTGGAGCAGGTATCATTAACCTCTTTTACAGATGCACAATCTGGGGCTGGGAGAAAGATGCGCAATGTCCCTGAACTGATACTACTTATACACGGTGCACATGGCCCAGGGTGCAGTGGGTTGGAAGGGGCAGTGCTTAGCCTATGGCTTCCTAATGCTTTCCCACTTTTGTCAAATCTGTCTTGAGTGCTACCTGCTGCAGTTGAGTCTGATTCCAGGGATATTTCATCAACCACTTAAACTGGCTCCTCTAGTCTTTGAATTCAAACTCATCTAACAAACTGAAAGAAAAACTATGTATATGTTTACGTATATGTATATAAAAAAGTTAAGATAGTTTTTAAAAAAAAGCATAATGGCCTCCTTTGTCATCCACATGTCCTGCCAAAAGTAAATTCAATGCCTCTCTTCACTGGAAAAAAAAAAAAGAAAGAATTCTGCTGAGATTTTGATATTGAGGTGAATCTATAGATAAGTTTAGGGAGAATAAATGTTTTAATACTCGTCCAATTCACATACATAATCTCTTTCCACTTCTTTAGGTTCTATTTGAGTACTTTTGAGCAGTTTTTATAGTTTTTAGTATACAGATAATGAATGTATTTTGGTAGATTTATAGAGTAATGTTACTTTAAGCTTTTTCGTGATGTTGTAACTTATGCCTTTACAATTTTACTTTTGAATTGTTCATTGCTTGTGTATAGGTCAACACTAGATTTCTGTATATGGCTTTGTGAGCTTGTACTGTGACCTTGCTAAACCTGCTTGTCTACTCTATTGATTTTTATGTATATTCTTTGTTAAAAAAAAAAAAACTCATCTAAGTGAATATAGTAAATCCAATGTACATTTTAAAAGGAAAACCACTCTGAGAATCCTCTTGGTTTCTGTAAATCTTGGTTTCTGTAAATCTGTAAGAATTTCAACAGGATTAGCTGATAATTTCCAGCAACAGATATTTATTGTTCCCTTTCTCTGTCAGCCCTTCTGCTAGATGCAGAGATAGGAGAGCAAAAGAGGTAGAAGAAATGGGGCAGAGAAAGACTCTGGGGTGAGAAGCCCACCAAAGGAGAGCCAAGCATTCTAGAGATGCATGAAGGCTTTTTCTTCAGCATACAACTGTGCTGCATGGTCCACTGTAAGTCCTAGTGAAAAGAGCTGGAGGAGACAGAGACACAGAGATGTTAGTCCTTTTAGAGTGGTTTATGAGAGTCAAATCACATGCATGGAAGTTACAAGCCTCTGGACCATATTGGAACATCACCAAGGGTGGACATTAAGTGCTGAATATTGTAAGACAATGAAAGAAAGAGATGGAGGCAGAGGTGATGGTAGGCTGGGGAGAATCACAGGCTTTGTGGGAAATGACTGTGGCTTGGGAAGTACACAGTCCTCCCTAACAGGAGGAAAACATATCCTATCTGCCATAAGACCCCAGAGTCCTTCCTAGTGCCTGCCCAAGAAGCCTGAAGTCCTTCGGAAGTAGACAGGATATAAATACGTTAGCTACTCAGTACTAACTCCTGAGTATTGAGGAGGAGGGGAGGAATTAGAAGAAAGCAAGAAATAGTAGGGAGGATGAAAGAGTGGTTCTGAGCTGGGCACCCTGAATCTGAGTCCTGCTCTGCTCAGTAACTGGAGGGCTATGGGCAAGCCACTCTTACTTTCTGGACTTCAATCATAGCACCTACCTCCTAAAGTTGGTATGAGAATCAAATGAGTATACTACCTACAAAGTGCTCAGAACAGTTTCTGGAACAGAGTAAGAATGCAATAAATGTTAGCTCTTATGCACATAAATGTATGAGCATGAGTTCACTGCTCAGTCAGTACACATATACACATAAAAAATGCTAGTTATGATCTACAAGTAGTATTAAGATCTGTAAGTTGCGAATTATTATATTATACAAGATTATATATATATATATATTAAATTCTACTATGGAAAGTCAGAAGAAGAAAATTTAACCTTCATGTATAGCCGCTGTTTCTGAATGGTTTACCGTTTTGGGTTACTATCTGGAGGAAAACATTGCAATAAAAGTGGTGCTGTGTGGGACTGGCCTTGAGGCGCTAGGGTCAGGTGCTGAAGAACAATGTTCAAGAAGGCAAGGCCTGTTTGGATTCTTTACACCATGGTATGGAGGCAAAGCTCTTGTTGAATACCAACCCAAGAGTTCCAAGCTCGTGAACTTTATCCTTCTCAGACGTGTTCACAGTTCAGATTCAGGGAACCATGGAAAGCCGGTTTCATTACTATGGGAAATTTCCAGTGACTCTTTTCATCCTACAAAATCACCAGTCCTCACTCTGCTCTTCCCTGGGCCTGTAGCAACTTGCTATTACTTTTAGTCCTAAAGAATATATATCAGGGTCATCGTCCCAAGTGCTATACTTGGTGAAATATGACTTCTTGTGCAAATTACTTCATTTTGCCAAATTACATCTGTAAAATAGGTGTTAGAATAAAATCTACCTATGGGAATGGTGATGAGGTTTAGATGTAATAAAGTGTGGCACTCAACTGAAGATAGGCATTATAATTATTCAGAGGAGCGAGCATTGTAGTGATGCTGCTGCTGGCCTACAGAAAGGGCTGCTGCTGGAAGCCATTCACACACAGCTAAGTAACCATCCATTGATTGTGTGAAGTGGGACACTTTTGAGATTTCTGGGGTGATGTTAATAATGGCACCAGAATCTGCCTTTGACCAATCAGCCTATCATTCTCTGTCCAGGCTCACCTCTCATCTGACTTCTTTTTTTCCCAAAATATGTTAGCAGAGATTTTTTTTTTTTTGTCTTGGCATCTTTGCTTTTTGAAGGTTACTCTTTCACCATGAAAGTTAGCAGTCCCCCCTTGGGGAATGAATAGTAGGCTGCACTTGGGGATAGAGTATGTGTCAACTACTATCCTAGGTATTCAATGAAAATGAGCTCTAAAATCCTCACCATGACCTGGGAGGCAGCTGTTACCTCTGTCTCACAGCTATGGGATCTGAGGCTCAAGGTGGTTAAGTAACTTGCCCAACCAAGGTTACATCAAATCTGTTATTGACCTTTTCTGGATCAGAATGTTTGCAAGCCAGCCCAGGATGACTTGTGCACAGCCCTCCCTCCCACCAGCTCCAGGAATACTCATGGGTGAGTGCTAAGGTCACTCACTGTCTTCCTCTTGTGTACACATCAACTCCAGATCCTCAGGTTGGAGAAATCAGCTGAATAACCATTAGATATCTTTTGACTTCTACAGAAATGGGAGCTTCAAAAATGCAGGCTATACAACCTCTTCATGGTTACTTTGAAAATGGAATCTTGTGTAGTTTTCATAAAAGCTAATAGTTATATAGCTAAGGTTGTTGCTGATATTGTCATTATTTTTCCCATTTCAATATTGCCAAGGTAGAGAATGGAGAGCAGTATCTCTAGAACCAAGAATTGGATTATTTGATAAAATGAGTTGCTTTGCAGAAACACTTCTTCCAGGGATGCCCACTTCTGATTCTGCCACGGTGGCATAGCTATGTGATCTTGCTTATTAAGTGCCTGTTGACGGAAAACTCTTTAACTATGAGAGCCTGGTTCTGTGTGAACAAAGTTAGAACTCTCATAGAACTGGGCAATGATAATAAGGATTTAGGCAAACTCTTTGGGCAGCTGTACAATTGGGCAATAGTTTTCAGTAGTTTCTATAGTGTCATAAGATGACTGTTTTCTATAGCACCAGTATGAGTGTGAAGAGAACTTTAGCAAACATATTATTAACCCATCCATAAAGAGCTTGCCACCACCAGGGTGCTTGTCCAGAAGGACTCTTATTTCCTTAAATCATGTCCTAGCAACTAGATTTTCTCTGTACTTCCTGACTGTTTATTAGGCCACTGTTTCCATGCAGAGCCCTAGCTGGCAGCTCATGACTTCTATCTCAACTAACCTTTGGTGTCAAGAGATCGTTTTCATTCTAAGGCATTAAGGCTTTCTAACTTGAGGCCATTTCTGAGGAGCAAAGCACCTGAAAGCTGCCCCTCCCATCCACTCACCAGCATAGTGAGCTGAAATGAAGTCTGTTTTCAAATATTCTGTTGAGGAAAAACTCCTGTGAGTGACTTTCACTGGGTTTTTATGGAGACAAATCTCTTTCTTTCTGGTGTCATAATTGCCGCTTACTGAAGAATGGTGGAAATATCAGCAGAGGCGAGCCTCACTACATAAGGGCCTCCCTTGCTTCATCCCCCATGGCAAGGAGACCACATGGGAACTCAGTGCCCAGCTGTTACAGAGCCCCTGTGGGATGAATGAACAGTGTCTCCCTCCACTGCTGGAAGAATGTCTGCAGGATTTGCAAAATCCTTCCTCCTTTTGGTAACAGCACTGTTGTCGCCTTCTTGGCATGTGCTCTGAAAACATAAAAAATGGTGGAATAGGTTTCACAAAAACAGATGGAATAGAAACTCCACTGGAGAGGGTGCCTGGTTATGGCTAGGGGTTCTGGAAGAGGTTTTCTGTTTTATACTCAACTAGGAACCCACAGCTCCCTTTGGTAATGAGTGTTTGAGGCCTGCCTGCACAACTAGAGCATAGCCTTATCTGTGCTGTCTCTCACCTAGCATGGGACCCCATGACTACTTGGGAGAGTGAGCTTTGCCCACTGACTGCAGCAGCTGGGGCTGGGTGGGTCCTTGCTCTCTCTATCAAGGAACGGCAGGTTGTTAACTCTTCCTCTGAAAATCTGGGAAAGTTAGAGTGACACTCAGGCAGAATTATGCCTGCTACTCACATTTTGTCAGTTATCTCAAGGTAGGGAAGGTATCATGATTACTGGCGAGGGAGCTGATGGCTCAGAGTGGTACAGTAACTTGCTCTGCCTTACATGGGATGGGGCAGACCTGGAGAATGGATCATCCCCATGATGATACAATTACATTAACAATATAGCATCATAAAAACTGATACAATAATACAGATTATGTTTTATTTACAAGTTCCAATTAGTCACAAATCATTCAGAGCTATTTTCAAATTGTCTGTGTCACCTTTTAATGATACACCTGTGATCTCTTTACAAGCGTATCCTGCTTTGTAGAAATTTTGATTATTTTATTAGAATTCTCATGCCCCATCAAAACCTCTACTATAGCCATTCTGGGAAAGCTATTCTATGCCTGTATTTCTGCTTGCTTCTCTTTCTTCCAGCTGGGTCTCTGACCTCTCCAGCTGACCTGTTTGCATGCCTGGTCTCCAAGTGACGTGCCTCATTTCATTAATTGCCTTCTGTCATGTTCCAGTGATCAGTTCTGGATCCCTCTGGAAGGGAGGGGCAGAGCACCTTTTCTCATCAATGGTTGTGGTGCACTATCACAGGGGCTGGCCTCAGAGCCATGTGACTGATGAGTAACTAAAACCACAAACATTCCATGGTCAAACAGATGATTCTCCTGTGCAGTCTAACTGCTCAGTTCAGGGTGTCGTCAGTCCTTTGTAATTGCTGTCTGAAGTCTATGGCATCGTACTGTTAATGTCCTCAGTAAATTTCTGGCTCCCAGTGGTGGACTAAATACTTTCTCCCATCTTACTTCTCACCCAAAGTTTCTGGAATTGATAGACAAGATATTTTTAAAATTCATAACTGAAATATAAAACAAAAAAGTGAGCCCTCTTTGAGGCAGAAATGATGGAAGCATAAAAAAAAGAATGGAATGGATCCCATAAAGAAACAAGATCAGAATACACACAGAAGAAAAGAATTTTCCTACAAGAGTGGGATAAAAATCCAAGGGTGCTCCACACTTGAAAACTGATTTATGAGAGCAGGGAGTAAGGAGGGGCAACTAAGAGACTGGGGAACTGGCTCAGGAGTTCCCTTCCATTTACCCAGCAGCACCTTGGCCAAGGAAACTAGGAGCGTAGAGGGCTGGAGCTGGAAATGTGATGGAGAACGAAGGCCAGAAGCCCAACTACTAAGACATTTTCCCCAGTGAGGCATCCTACTTCTTCTTCAGTCATCGGGAAGACAGACTGGAGTGCAAACCATCCAAGAACATTTATCTTCTTCTCCCTTGCCTCAAAAGTGGTCAAGCAGCATCAGCCACCAACTAGCAGGGAAGTTCAGCCACAGAACTGAGCACATCATTAAGAATCACCATACATTTTATGGATGCCAACACTGTGAAAGGGAGTCACAAAACATAGACAGACAGAAGAGTTTAAACTGAGGAAACAGATTTACTAATCAATCAAAACCAGACTCTAAAATATCTCAGCTTACTATCAGAGACACCAGCAGACATCACAGCCATAAAAAATGAACATAAAATGCACATTAATATTTTGATTCTTGAATTAAAATCTGAGTTATATTCTGAAAGGCCAAATAATAGTGGACAAGTTAGGAGAGCTAATCAAGGGATTATCACAGAGTGTGACACAAGAGATGGGCAATATGAAGAAAACAAGTTTAAAAAAAAAAGAGTGAGAATCCATCAAATTCAATAGTTTTTAAATTGATACTCTAAGAAGCAAAAATACTGAGGATGGAGGAGCAGCAACATTCAAATAAATATTAAACATTTCCCAGACAAGAAAAGTACGGCCTGAATTTGTAGTAGTAAAAACATGTCATATACTGATATTCCCATGAAGCCAATTCTTCATCCACTGAAAAAAGAATTGACCTGGAAAGCTATAAAATGTCATTAGAAACCAAGTATGGGTGCAAAACAAATGAACAAAACTGGATGATTAAACTCAGGTTTTTTTATTTGGGATTGATACTGGGGATTGGATTCCTGGTGTTCACACTAAGTTATACCCTCAGCCCCTTTTCAGCTTTGAAGCAGGGTCTTGTCAAGTTGCTAAACTGCACAGACTGGGCTTGAACTAATGAACTACCTGCCTAAGACTTCCAGAATGCTGGGATTAGAACCCTTTGCCACCATGCTTGTTCAACCTCAGTTTGTGCTCACGAAGAGATGTGACCTAAATTAGATGAGTTTTTTGCAAGATTCATATATTAGCTCTGAAGATGCCTACTTCTGCTATCAGGACACACAGGCAGTTCAGCCAGAACGATCTGCTCCATTGTCTCAAAACCTTTTCTACTTTTCTTGGAGTACAGCATGGGGTGCAGGCGTAGATCGAAAGCCTGGAGCCCACCAACAAAGCACCGCCTCTCTGGGATCCCCGGCAACACACAGCCCTACTTAGAGGTCCAGCACAGAGTCATGCTTCCCAGCAGGACCCCAGCTGCTTGAGCCTCGCCACCCCCAACTGCTTCACTCCTTCCTTCTGCCTGCCACTGGCAACGCCCTCTCCATATCACAGGAGAACCCCATCCACATTTCTAGAGGCCCAGAACAAGGGCCGCCCCTCGCCTGACGCCTCCTTTGGCCACACTCTTTGCACTCGTCCTTAGTCTTGTGCTTGCCAGCATCGCTCTCCTACTAGACTGCAGGCTGCCCTAGAGCTGCGAGAGTGCCAGATCTTTCTTTCATGCTCTCCCAGGAGCTTCTAAGGATGCCTGTTATGGAACTGTCTCCAGGAGGGAGAATGAGCTGAAGCCTTAGCCCCTGGATACTAAGTATTTTGTGCGACTATTTCCTCTGAGTAGGGAGAGGAAAGTGGGTGCGTAGAAAATGCTGGGAAGTGACACGGGGAAGGATGTGTGGGTGACGGTGGGCACCCGAGGAAGGTGCCATCTGGAGACAGCAGCTCACTTCTGTTGGGGGTCCTGTCTCTCATCTGTCCTCAACAGAACAGTGACAAGAAGTCACAGAGAAATAGAAACATAGCGTGCTCAGGAATTACCCTACTCTGCAGGACCCTCTGGGCACCCGAGAGAGAGGCGTGGCCTGTCCCCAAGCACACAAACCTTTAGTGACCCCAAGGGCACAGATTCAGTCCACAGAATCTGTTCCTTTCAGCTATTCAAGAACTACCCATTATTACCTTGTGGAGTAAAGACCAATACCAACTTTTTTTAAGCTTACCATGTCCCTGACACTGCAGTAAGACTCAAACAGCTCTGCATCTCATTTCCCCTCAGAGGAACTGTATTAAGAAACAGTATGATTTCTCCCCATTTTTCAGTGAAGAAACTGAGGCAGAGCTGTAGCACTGAACACAGTGATGGATGACCCACCTGAACCCAGGACAGGAAGTGGCACTGGGGGTAGGAGGAGCGGCTTGATTTTCCCATCAATTCTCTCCTCCTCCTCACAACCTGCAGTGTTCTTCCCAAGTTGATACCTTGCAAGGGACAGCTCCTCAAGGCCTGTGCAGAAGCCACTCTGACCTTCTCGGGAGAGTGAGTCACTCCGGCCTCTCTTCTCTTGGTTGTTTGACCCTCTGGTTGAACAGTTTTGCAATCAGGCTTCTATTACAATGTAGCCCCAGATTAACTCTCATGGGAAAGAACCTCATTTTTCCACATTCCTAATGAACAAAAACAGGGGCTGGGATGTTGCAGACTCATTTCCAGTGTGGTATGGAAGAAAGTCTCCTGAACCTGCTTGTGCATCTGGAGATGGGACCGTCAGTGGCCGAAGCCCAGAGATGCTGTGAGCCCCGACATCTGCTGCAGGGATGACACCTGAGCAGGCCTGGACAGTGCCAGGCCGAGATGGGCCACCGACGGGATTTCAGGCTAGGAAAACTGCCCCCCATTCTCCCCTTAAAATTTTTTCAGTGGTTCCATAAACCAAAAATGCACCACTTATTGTCAAGGCTTTACCCCGAGAGAAATTTCTTTTGAGTACAGCCAGGAAGCAAGACGCTTCTGGTCAGTGAAGGTGGTTTTGCTCTGGAAAGACGCTCCGGGACCCTGGCACCTGAGGCAGAAGGTAGAGCAAGGAAATAGGTGGAGGAGTTACGCACTCTTACTGGGCCTCAGGAGGCTGGGGACCCAGCACTGCCTGTGGCTCCCAGGAGTGTTTCTCCAGAGAGATTCCACAGCTTCCACTGGAGTCTGAGAATGGGTGTAGGGTTCCAAAGAGAACAGCTGGAGTTGGTGCACAAAGTTGGCTATTTGCAGCCCGGCCTCCCTGACCTCCCAGTTTGGCTCAGAAGGAATGGAGAGGACCAGGCAAAGGTGGGCAATGCTAGGCATCATATTCAGCACCAGGGATCAGGAGGTCAAACACTTTGTTTTGTGGATTAGGAAATCAAGGTCCAGGGGGTGAAGTAACCCTGACAGTTTGGGGTCAGCCAGTGGCTCCCTGGCCAGAAAGTGACCCTCCTCTAGGACATCTCTGCAGTTTCACAGTTTGTTCATTAAACTGTAGATAAGGGAAGACCAGCATATCTGCTATCTGAGTGTTTGGGTGGTAGCTATGGGCCACTGCATTGCTGAAACTCGGCCTTAGGAATCACCGATAGGAGAAGGAAAACATTCCTCTGGGGATATGGGAAATGCGTCATTTTGTTAGGGTCTCAGGCCTAAAAACCTTAATGTGCTAGTTTAAGCACCTCAGTAACTTGTTGGGGCCACAGACTGGAGCGAGGTGCGAGTCCCTGCCATGGAGGGTTCGCACGTTCTGGTAATGATGAAGAGGTCCCACTGCAGGGGCAACTGGCTGTCCTGAATGAGGGCAGGTGGAGGGATTCCTGCCTGAAAAGAGCTGACAGTATCCAGGTAAATGAGCAGAAACAACGTCACTTGTTCTGCAAAGCGATAAATCTTGGACAGGAAGGTTCAGGTATGGGTCTGGGTCTGCAAGTGTCCTCTCGGGTCTCAACCACGCTGATGGTGGTGGACACCCTTGGAGACCTCCCACTGCTGCCACCAGAGCCATGGAATAACACTACTGCATGTGCCAAAGAGACCAGAATGGCACCCAGGAGCACTGTGTGTAGCTCCTGAACTGGACGGACTTCGTCCACACAGTAGCCCCTCAAGTAGCTCTGGAGTTGAACAAAGTTACAGGCTTGCTTGCCCATAGCATTGGGACTTGAACTTGTTTTTCTACCCCAGCCCCAGTCATGCTCATGTGATGTGATGGTGTTACTTCTGCCTTTGCCCTTTTTTTTTTTTTTTTTTGCGGCACCGGGGATCGAACTCACAGGCTCGCACCTGCCAGACAGGTGCTTAAGCTGCTGAGCCAAACTCCCGGTCCTGGTTTTTTTGAGGTAGGGTCACACTGTGTAGCTCAGGCAGCCCTTGCGCTCGTGCTGCAGCCCAAGCCAGCCTCGAACTCACAATGCTCCGCCTACCTCAGCCTCCCGAGTGCTGGGATTATTATTATTTTTTTTTTTTTTTTGCTTAGTAAATGGTATTTTTTTTATAATTTTTTTTAAAGATAGTAAAGTACAACAGAACATAACAGAATAAAGTCAATCAAAACAAAGCAGTAGGACTGGTACAGAACTTCGAAGACCGATAATGTGAGTACAATAGCTACAATAGCATACCTTGCTATTTTCAGATTACCTGACCATTCCTACAGGTGTAGTAGAATTGAACCAAAAACAAAACAATACAAAGCCAATA